>JAUEJK010132295.1:0-17643 GCA_032274865.1 Eryngium alpinum | reverse complement strand
TGATTCCACTTCTGAATTAGAAAAGCTGGATGTTCGTTGCCACAATGAACATCAACTTCCATCTAAATGGCAACTTCGGTTACCAAATGTAAAAAAGTTGAGATTGAAAAACTGCATGTGGCATGGGAGCTCCAGAGAACACAATGTCCAGCGACTTTTAATCAATCCTTATAGAACCCTAAGTTTCCAAAGTTTAAATATGGTTGAAGTTCGTAATTGTGGACTATCTGCTCTGTTTTCGTGTTCTGTCTTTACGAATCTCCACGAACTCAAAAAGTTAAAAGTTAAACATTGTCCTTTGTTGGAAGAGGTTGTCAGAGAGGAGGATAATATTGTTGGTACTTGTGAAAATCCTATTTCACTCAACAAACTGGAATACATTGAGCTCAAACATTTACCTTATTTCAAGAGTTTCAGCAGAAGTGTAAGTTATGCATTCAATTTGCCGGTATTGAAGTCCATTGTTCTGTGTAAGTATCCCCAGATGGAGAATTTCACTCTCCTGGAAATAAGCACATCATCAATGCCAGACTTCAACAGTCAAATGGAAAAATATTTGAGCAACACAAACAAGATCTATGAGGAGGATAGTTCTGATTCTGAGTCGGAAAACAACCAAAGTTTCAATGAGTCGGACCTGGGGGAATGGTTTGATGCTTATTAAGACATGTACCAGATACTTGCATCATTCTTGTATAAAGAAAGAACACAGTTTGCTGTCACAAAATTAAACTTGATGTTATGCTACAAAAGGTCTTATCCTGTATAGTTAAAAGGTATTTTCAAATTTGTAACCATGTGTATACAATTGAGAATCATCGAATTATAATTTTTAAATCATTATGTTGAACTTAAAATTTTAGTAATGAAAAAAAAAACTATTTCAAAAAAATCAAAATGTTCAATTCAAGGTTGCTTTTTATTTTTTCATTACCAAGGTAGCAGTACTACCACATTTATGATTTATGATGGCGATAAAATTAAATTAAACCAAATATACCCAGTATAGTCCCTTACGCGGTCCGATGAGGGTTGACAGTAACAGCCTTACCCCTATTTCGAAGAATAGAGACGCTGTTTTTGACACAAGACCCCCGATTCGACATGACACGGAATAATAATATTTATAAATTTAAATACTAAGGGAAATAATACAATACTACGGTGGTTGTCACATCATCAAATGGCCACTAGTTCAAAAACAAACAGTCAAACAACATTAGTCACTAGAATATCTATATCCAGTAAAAAAAACCTTAGCTTTATTCCATCGTATATCTATATCTATATCTATCTATCTATATCTATACATTCTAAATGCCTGTTAATCTATCTATACATTCTAAATGCCTGCTAATCCCCGAAATCCGTGAACTATCCATTTTAACCCATTTTCTCTCACATGCTAATCCAGCGGATATCCAGAAACCCAACACATTGATTACCCATTGGATCTTGGGTAGCTATGATCTACCCGTTTAAACCATTAGCACTCACAACAAAACCCGGTGGATAGTGGAATACAAAATCCATCTATTACTCGTCCAATCTCTCCTAAATCTTCTTCGACCTAATGTTGAGTACAATTCAATTCACTGAAAATCGATGCATAAACCTTCTTCTTTGACATAATATCTTCGTATATTTCAATTCACAGAACAAACTAATGACCATCCATACCGTTGTTGTTGTTCTAATCGCCACCGGAGGTAAGATTTGTTTTCACTGTCGCCGATATGGTTTCCTTCACGTCCTCAATCTTTGATGCGATCACTAGATTTTATGTCAAAAGTGAGAATTGTATTCCTATTTGGTTGAATCCACCAATAATAATTATCCTCAATCTATTATATCGTGGAAGCAGATGATGACCTCCACTTCCTGCCGCAGGACACAGATTGACCATGAATGGTTCTCAGAAGCATTTCAGATGAAAAATCGAAGGTCCTGTTTCGTTCATGTGCTGATTTTGTGGGAATGCAACTTTGGAAAGTATGGCGCCTCCAACCCATGCTGAACACTTTGTCAAGTCCTCAGGCATATACACTGGTGCCTTAACTAGAGAAGGACGAATAACAGATGAACAATATCCAACCGGACCCCTATTGCTTGCTTCTCGGATGCTCTTCACTGTATGTATAACTCTTAACTTATAATATCACACACCCACACACACATTAGTCTTTCTTTTATGTGTTAGCAAACAGTGTCTAGAAAATATATTTGTGAAATTGATTAGGCTGAGAATTCATTTAGAAATATTAGCAAAAGGGTGGTGGCTGATTTTGGTTGTGGGTATGGTACACTAGCTCTTGCTGCTGCCCTCTTCGGTGTAGAGTGAGTTTCCTGGTTTACCCCATTGACTAACTGCATTAGCTTATTTTATACTGAAAATTGCAATTGGATAAATACATATGGACCGTTTTCTATCGGTTGTAATCATTGATTTGTACATACATGTTATTGGAGTAGATATTGATGACGAGTCACTTGAACTTACATCAGCAAATGCTGTAGATCTTGAGGTACTTAACATTAGTTGTTATCAAGAGTTAGACTCTGATTATTTCTTTATTTGATAGCAAATCTCCACTTTGTCCATTTATCATCTGTTTTGGTTTTCATTATTTGTCCATTCTTTCATAGTTTAGCCTTATGGTTGGTTGCTGAAGCTATTTTATACTTCCATCGTCACACTTTCAGGTGGATATGATATCTATCAGCTCGCTCCAAATGAATACCGCTCTACGAACTGAATGATCCCTGTGGGTGGCAAAATTCACTAAGTGTGGATATATAACTGACGACTGTGATTTTGTACTGACGGGTATAAACTACACTGACGAGTGAAAAATGCTAGACATTGGCATACACATGACCAGCAGGCTTATACACGACAATAGAAAGACAAGACAAAGGCTCAGTCAATAGTTTGACCCGGTCAAAGCGGATGAACAGTAACTAATTTTTGAATTTACACTGACGAGTGCGCGACTGTGGAATCAGTCTACTTTGACTGATTCAAATTACCTTGAAAATAGGAGTTATCTCTCCAATACAGTTGGTGGACCCTACATATGAATTTAAACAACATATATGCTTCCTAAATATCAGGGATCATTCAGTTAGTGGGTGAGAAAAGTGGGGAAGAAGAAATCAAGCCATAAATATCAGAATCCAAGCTCTATAAATATGGACGACTGCAGAACTGCTGGGGACTTTTGGCCAGATTTCACTTGTTCTTGATTTTCTTGAAGCTTGTCTTGTAACCATTGAACATTATAGTGCATAGTTGGCTGGGTAACATCCCCACCCGCGGTTTTTTTACCCACCTTGGGTTTTCCGCGTTACCAAAAGTGTTTGTGTTATTCTTTTTTGCTTTGACTCTTTGTTCTTGTTTGGTAGCAGTTTACACTCGTCCATCAGATTTTAGTTTAAATTGAATTACATTAATAATTGGATTGGCTTGGCTATAGACATACAAAAATTTACCAAACAATTTGCGCCCACCGTGGGGCTATAGCTAAGTATTTAATTCAATTACAACGACAATGGAGGGAGGTTCTAATTGGGAAAGGGATACGTCATTGGAGACGGATCTAACACCGGAGGAGGAAATGGCGGCGGCTTTCAAAAAGTTACAGGAGGAGAATGATTCATTAAAGGCGCAATTGAGTGTGGCAAAGTTGAACTCCAAAGGGAAGTCAAAGGAGACTACGGGTAGTGTGGCGAAAGAATTAAATATGGATGACGTGATGGTGGAGGATTGGGTGGACGACGATGACGACAGTGATGAAGACGGGAGGGAAAACAACGAAACGACGGGAGGGCAAACACAAAATGAGCAGCGTAATGGGGATAAGTCGGCTGGAAAATGTAAGGTGACAGGTGCTGAAACGATGACTGGAGGAATTAGGGGTGGAGTACGTAAGTCGGAAGTGATGGGCTATGTTGACAAGAAGTTCGACATGATTATGGAGATGATACAACGAGTGACGGGGATGCCGAAGCCTTTACAAAAGGCTACACCGACGAGTTATGCAGACTCTCCTTTCACAGACGACATTGCTATGGTTGATATTCCGAAAAAGTTTTCGGTTCCATCCATGCGGATGTATAAGGGGGTGACTGATCCTCAAACACATGTAGCGCAATATAAATAAAGGATATCTACGGTGCTGATCCCTTGGGAGATGAGGGAGGCGTGCATGTGTAAGGGTTTCGGGTCCACTTTGGAGGGTCCAACGTTGATATGGTATGCAGGTTTGCCGAACGGGTCTATTGGTTCTTTTGCGGATCTGGTAGATGCCTTCAATCTGCAGTATGCAAGTAGTAGAGAATTTGAGAAGACGACTAGCGATCTGTATCGCATAGTCCAAAGGTTTGGAGAGCCGTTAAGGGAATATTTGACGAGGTTTAACACGAAAAAGGTGGCGATTACGAATTGTGACATACCGACGGCTATTGAAGCCTTCCGACAGGGTTTAGAGAGAGACTCACCCTTGTAGGAAGAGTTAACGAAGTATCCGTGTAAGACATTGGATGATGTACAGGCAAAAGCCATGGCCCAAGTGCGACTCGAGGAGGACAGGAATAGAGTGATGGACGAGTACACTGGCCCAGTTAAAAAGGCCATTCGTAGCGCGCCAAGGGAGAGTCAGTTTAAGCCGTATGCCAGGCCGAGTCATGATAACAAGGGGGATACATGCGGTTCACAACAAGCCAGATTGGAGGAGTGACCCGACATTACCTCCACGACTGGACACTTATGGATTTACAGTCGGGATATCGGCCTTGGTAAGGGAGTTGAGGAGATTGGGGAGTATTGTTAGGTGGCCAGCAAGGTCAACAAAGCCGAAAGCTAACCCGGAGTCCAGGTTGTGGTGTGAATTTCATATGGACAACGGTCACAAAACTAACGACTGTGTAGCTTTACGAAAGGAAGTGTCGGTGTTGGTGAAAAAAGGTTACTTGAGGGAATTAATGCAGAGTGCAGAGAAGGGGCAGGATACACTCGAGGCGACGACTGCATCTGAGCCCTTACCACTGCCTCCACACGAAGGTATAATACATTTTATTGCAATTGGAACAGAAGTATATGGGACGACTTATTCCCAGGCTAAAAGGATTGCGAGGGAACACAAAACAAGGTCGTCTCGTGTTGACACTACACGCGAGTACGTGCCTCCTATTACATTTGACCAGTCTGATAGAGAACATGTGACAGATCCACAGTACGACAGTTTGGTTATTTCCATACGGGTCGACAATTTCTTCATAAAGAGAATTCTAGTTGACAACGGTAGTGTATCCAACGTTATTTTTCTGTCGGCTGTAAAGGACATGGGTTTAAAAGAGGAGAACTTCACGAGTCGGGTAACGACATTGGTGGGGTTTAGTGGCAAAACGAGGAGGACATTGGGAGAGTTAGTGTTACCGGTGTATGCTCAATGTGTTAATTCATTACAACGGTTCGGGGTACCTAACTGCCCATCACCCTACGATATTATCCTTAGACGAGCTTTGATACATGACATGAAGGCTGTCCCGTCAACTCACCACCAAGTGGTAAAGTTTCCGACTTCGTGGGGGGTAGAGCAGATTCAAAGAGATCAGGGTATATCAAAGGAGTGTTATAAGGTGTGTATGAAGCCGACTATGGAGCGCAAAAAGCATGCTTCTGGTTCTGGTACAGTCATCGGACCAGAAACTGACAAGTTGATGGAGGTACCTTTGGCAACCAGCAAAAAGGTGTTGGTGGGGGAGGATGTGCCACCGGATGTTGAGGCAAATCTGAATGGCTTCTTGGAGACTAGACTGGATGCATTCGCGTTGGAACACGGAGACATGACAGGTATAAGTTGAGATGTTATTACTCACAAACTTAATGTTGATCCAGGTTACACACCCGTCCAGCAGAAAAGGAGAAAATTCGGACCTGACAGAAACCAAATTGTTAATGAGGAGGTAAACAAGTTGTTAAAAGCAGGGATGATTAGAGAAGTTGATTATCCGGAGTGGTTAGCAAATGTTGTCATTATTTAAAAAAAGAATGGGAAGTGGGGAGTATGTGTGGATTACATGGATCTCAACAAAGCCTGCCCGAAAGACCAGTTCCCGTTACCGCACATTGACATGATGGTTGACGCGACAGCCGGACATGAACTTTTAACATTCTTCGACGCCTCGAGTGGCTTCAATCAAATTCAGATGTACCCGTCAGATGCTGAGAAAACGGCCTTTATGACGGAAAGTGGGATATACTGTTACTTGGTCATGCCTTTTGGTCTAAAAAATGCAGGTGCAACATTTCAACGTTTGGTGAACAAGATGTTCAAAAATCAAATAGGGAAAACAATGGAGGTTTACATTGACGACATGGTAGTGAAGTCCAAAAATGCGTCAGACCATGTGAGGGACTTGAAGGAGACATTTGACATCTTGAGGGCATACACCATGAAGTTGAACCCGGCCAAGTGCAACTTCTCTGTTTCATCAGGCAAGTTTTTGGGGCACATGGTGACAAGAAGGGGAATAGAAGCGAGTCCAGAACAGATAAGGGCCATTTTTGAACTGACATCTCCAGGATCGGTTAAATCGGTACAGAGGCTGGCTGGTCGAGTGGCTGCTCTGAACAAATTCATCTTCAGGTTGTCCGATAGGTGCAGACTGTTCTACGACGTGTTGAGGAAGAACAAAGGGTTTACATGGACGACTGAGTATGAGCAGGCGTTCTAACAGCTAAAGCAGTACTTGTCATCTCCTCCGCTGTTATCAAAACCCGTGTAAGGTGAGACTTTATTTATTTATTTATCCGTGTCAGATCATGCTGTTAGTGGTGTACTTGTCAGGGAAGAACAAAGTAGGCAGTTGCCAATTTATTATGTTAGCAAGAGCTTGTTGGATGCGGAGATGAGGTACTCTACATTAGAGAAACTAGTTCTCGCATTAGTGACGACATCTGTGAAGTTGAGGCCTTACTTCAAGTCCCACAAAATATGTGTGATGACGAACCATCCTCTGAAAATGGTGTTGAAAAAGCGTGAGTTGACGGGACGAATGACGAAGTGGTCCGTGCGACTAAGTACTTATGACATTGTATACAAGCCGAAGTCCGCAATTAAATCACAGTCGTTGGCAGATTTTGTGGCGGATTTCAATCCAAGTCAGTTAATGAAGGTGGAGGACGAGTTGAAATAGCTGATGTCGATGACTGAGGAAATTCCTTGGTCTTTGTATACAGACGGGGCTTCAAATGTGAATGGCACATGTTTGGGACTTGTACTGAAATCGCCACAGGGGGATACAATAGTGCAGTCGGTCTGTTGTGAATTTAAAATGACAAACAATGAGGCAGAGTATGAGGCTTTGATTGTGGGCTTGACGATTGCAAAAAGCTTAAAAGTGAAAAATTTGCAAGTCAATTGCGACTCCCTACTGATTGTTAATCACGTGAATGGTACTTACATGGCGAAATATGCTAAGATGTGAGAGTATCTGGAAGTTGTCAAGGGGTTGCTGATGGCTTTTGAGTCATTTTCCATTCAGCAGATTCCGAGGGAACATAACATACAAGATGATGCTCTAGCCGGTCTAGGGGCAGTTCTACGTAATGTTGACGTGTCTAAGATTCCTGTTGTCCACATCTTGAGTCCGGCTATGAGTAGTGAAAGATCATTGAACATGGCTGTACTGACGACACAAGTTACTGACATGGACGACTCCACAGAGTCGGCAGGCTGGACGAAACAATACATTGATTACTTAGCCGACAATGTCCAACCTAGTGATCCTATTGAGGCGAGGACACTCAGAATGAAAGCATCTAGATTCACATTGCTTAGTGGTGTGCTCTTTAGGAGGTCGGCTGCAGGACATCTCCTAAGGTGTTTGGAGAAAGACGCGGCTACGAAAGTTTTGCGTGATATACACGAAGGAGATTGTCGGAATCATACAAACGCAAGAAGTTTGGCCAACAAAATTCTTTGAAAGGGTTACTTTTGGCCGACTTTAAGGCAGGGCGCCTTAGACTACGTAAAGAAGTGTGACACTTGTCAGAGACACGCACCCGTCCCACATCAGCCGACGGAATATTTGCACCCGACAGTTACATCGTGGCCTTTTATGAAATAGGGGATGGATATCGTCGAAAAGATGCCGACTTCACCCGGGCAAAAAAGAATTTTTTCTGGCCGTGATGGACTACTTTTCTAAGTGGATAGAAGCCGAGTCTTACCGACGAGTCACTGATTCGGAGGTGATCTCCTTTTTGAAACGCAATGTTATTTGCAAGTTTGGGGTGCCGTCTGAGATAGTGTGTGACAACGGGTCCCAATTCATATGTGCCAAAACGGAAGCATTCTGTCATCAATGGAACATCACTCTTATTAAGTCGACACCACGATATCCTAAAGGAAACGGACAGGCGGAGTCAAGTAATAAGATTGTGATCAACAACCTTAAAAAGAAGTTAGATGCATACAAAGGTCGTTGGGCGAAGGAGTTGCCCCGGGTGTTATGGGCAGACCGAACGACTCCCAAAACTGCTACGGGGCAAACGCCCTTCTCTCTAGTTTATGGAGCTGAAGCCATCTTGCCTACTGAAGTAATGGTGCCGAGTGCCTGATATGGCTTATTAGCGCCTGACAGAAACCAAGGTGAACTGGCGTGTGACCTGGATACCATTGACGAGTTAAGAGACATGGTGAAGATCAGAATGGCCACTTACCAACAGGGAGTCACAAGGAGTTATAACAAACATGTCAGGCTCAGGAGATTTCAGGTAGGAGATCTCGTTTAAAGAAAAGTATTTCAGAATACCGCTGACCTCAATACAGGGAAGTTTGGCGCGACTTGGGAAGGTCCCTATTTAATCGATGGAGTTGTGGGACAAGGGGCATATAGATTGCAGACTCTTGATGGTCAGATGGTACCCCGGAGTTGGATTGCTATCCATCTCAAGGCATACCATGTGTAATCTCTCACTCGTTATCAGTGTTCCATGTTTAATGTTTTAAATAAGTAGAAATGTTAGTACACCTGTTCCTCGGGTGGGCAATCTTTACCTTGACATGTCTTTAGTGTTATTGTGTGGACGACTTGTTTTGATTTCTAATAATATATGTGGATATTTTATGCCTTCATTTACTTGGTAGACTGGTTCATATTAACACACACATGTTATATATACATACTCATTAATAGTGCACTTGTTAATAATTATACAGACGACTGTAGATCTTAGACATGTCAACTGTGTCGACTGTACAGCATACTGTGGACATATGTCCAATTTGTTTACTTGTTTATTTTATTTTATTCAGATTTTGCTCTTGTACAAGATAACCAAATTACATGTGTGTTAATATGGAACAGATACACAATACCCTTAACAACAGAACACTTATACATTTTTAAACATTTACATTACTCTGTTGATTACAAGGGGCAGAGGATTCTACTTAGAATTAACACGCCCACCTATACTTAGATTTTTTATGATAACAGGTGGGACGCCTCCGTAAGTTATCATAAAAAAATCCCACATGCATTCACAATTTATACACAGAGCTCAATTGACAACTCCTACAGCACGCTATAAAACAACTGACAAAATAAAATATAACTCAATAAGACACACGTTAATGATAAGCCATTAGCGACGCGCACCATAAATACGAAGACGCATGCATGTGCCACTCCAGGCGAAGTAACGATGCAGTGCGCTCAACGGGTTGGATATGATATAATTAACGTTCAACCACTACGAAATGGCAACAATCGACAAAAGAAACTAAATAACGACTGCAAACTGCAGTTTATCATACCGAATCAAAATTTGAGTCTCTATGACTCCAACATAAAGCAAGTTCAACTTCGCCACTAGGGGTACACAAACTATTATTCCCCGCTATACGAGCGAAACAGGAACATAGTTTAGAAATACGAAATAAATAAAGTCTAGGAATTAGAATTCCCACTTAGCCAGATTATTGAAAACGTAGATGCAAAATAGTCCAAAAACTAGATAGTATAAATCCCGTCCTAGTCAGCTGATGACATGGCCGTCGTCCTGATCACTCCCAGATCTGTCATCTTTCCCCGAGTTACCATTGTCGCTGCCTTGCCCCTCGCCGACTTCTCAGCTCTCCGGTGGCTTGCTACTGCCAGCTCCGTCATTGGTTGTGCGCTCAAGAACATGTTCCCTAGTCCATATAAGAAGGTTCTCTGGGTAGTCACTATTGTACATCTTGATACAAGCCTCAATGTCCCACTTGCTTGATTCACCGCGTACATGCTCGGCCATCAACATGATTCTCTCTAGCATGACAAGATGCTTGGCGTATGATTGAACACTCTCCACCAGATCATTACAATTTTTCTCCACACTTTGGCAATACTCATCAAAGTCAGTTTGCACGGTCTTCTTCTCGTTCATGGCGGTGTCCCTCTCAATTTGCATCTGGGAAAGTTTGTTTCTGATTTCTTCAATAGTGGACTCCTGCCTGTTATTGTTATTCTAAGTAGACATTTCGGTGGCCTGCTCAACCGCGATGAGTGATGCTTGCAAGGCCTGTGGAGCAAGGAAGGATGTTAGGAGATAATGGTGTGAAGGTGCCAATAATTATCTGAACAAAAATTATGAATCCTCACGTGGAAGGCGTAGCCGGCAGCGTGAGCAGCAGTGGAGTTGGCAGGCATCTTCCCGTAACCATCAGAAGCTTCGGGAAGGACTAACCCAGGTAAGAATTTAATGAATGTGGTAGGTTTTGTATTGATTCCATAATCAGGGATTATGATTAGACCTCCCAAGTGGGAAGCACCGGAGGGAGTAGAAGTAGTACCAATCTTCGGCTTTCTGGGAAGATGAACTGATGTTGTGCCCCCAGATTTGGGAATGTTCGGGCCACCTGACTTTCCTTCTCCTCTTGCAAAAAGCTCCCTCCCCGACAACTGGAGCTTTGGAACTTTGAAATCTGCACACAATTATACACTTTAGCCACGGGCATGTGCAATTGAGATGATCAAATATGTCTAGACAAACACTTACCGAATTTCCTCTTAGTACCAGAAGTTGCAGCAGCAGCAATCGAAGAACTCAACAATTTTTTGGAACTAGGAGCTTTGGCAGCTTCAGTAGACAATCCAGGAGTGAACTTCTCATTAACTTTACCCTTCCCTTTTGAGTCCTCTGTGGATTCTAAGGCATCATCATCTACAATTTCGTGAATCAAATGAGCACTTAACTCCTCACTACCTTTCTTACCACCTGCCACTTTCCTGGTTCCCCTAGTTGATAAATTTCGTGGCTGTTATGACTCTCCAGAATCAGCCTTGCCAGCAAACTTACTGTGCTTTTTCAAAAACTCACTCATCACCACTCGACCACAATTCCTAATGGTCCTGTTTGTGCAATTGGGGAATATCCTTTCCTCCAAATCCAGAGCATAAATTTTCTCAGCAGTAATTTTCCCAACCTGGTCATGTTGAGCATCCTCGATGCTAGCCTCTAAACACACCAACATGACGGAAGTTGAACTTGTTACATTACAAACAACAGTTGACATGAAACATGACGTGCAAATATATATAAATGCACTCAAACATGGTAGCAACACAAAAACACAATAACGAATGCAGCTCAGTATGTGATTATAAAAATCTAGCATAACTGACACATCTGATGACGACAAGTCAGAGAACAGATGAGTACTCTAACAACAGAAAGTCGACTAACACGTGTACAAAATGCTACTATAAACTCCAATAAAGGATATCCAAACAATATATCTATACCTGATAACACAATGTGATTGCCCAGACAATTAACATACAAACGGAGCTCCGCCGACATAACCACCAGATCATATACATCAACAAAAACGTATGACCAACGTCAAAGCTATTCACAACATAATACAATCGACAGTAAATTAAATGATTTATAGTCATCAAACACGTGACAACCCAAGTAATTATGCACTACGACACACTGAAAATTGACAAGAAATTGGTAATGGGAATTACCTCCATTCCACCTGTCAAACAGATAGCTCACTTCGTCCTCTGACCCCAGTGACGATTTCTCCATAAAGAAGTACTCATCTCTCCAAGAGCGGTCATGTACGTCGGTGGTGTTCAAGATCAGAGCTTCCCTTTTCTTTCTCAGGTTTAAGGTAATGTATGTCTTCAAGTTAATCCCAAAATTGTATTTCTCTTCAATTGCGTCCAAAGAGGTAAGAACGCGCCACACAGTTGGCATGAGTTGTCTTGGTGAGGCTTTGCTGACAGTGAGGAACTCACGGGTGAGCTTTGACCAAGGGAAGGTAATGCCTATGTCAAATGGGTGGAAATAACAGCAAATCCAACCGGGCCGGTACCAATCCGGTTCGACGTCTCCTGGTGGCACCACAATATTGACAGCCATTGTTGCCGGCATCAATTTCTTCACTTCGGCAACCATTCCAGTAGTCATTTTGTTACTATCATAGTCTTTGCACTCAAGAATACTTAGAGCACTCCATGCATTGGAAGGTGTGACGGTGACCTTAGGGTTCTTCTTGGTCATGGTGGGATTGAACAAGAAGAATTGAAGAAGACGATTGCAAGAGGAAGTTGGGGAAGAGTTTGATTTTGGCAAAACTTGGAGCCCTAGAATTTTATTGGGAAATCAGATTAAGAGAGAGAGAAAGAAGAATTAGGAGATTATTTAGATTACAAATACTTTTTGAATTAGGTGATAAGCTTGGGGAAGTGATAAGGCGCACGGTTGGTCAATGTGGATTACGAAGAATTTTATTGGGAAAAGGATTATCCCAATAAAATTAGGGGCAAATGTTGGTGGCAAAATTCACTAAGTGTGGATATATAACTGACGACTATGATTTTGTACTGACGGGTATAAACTACACTGACGAGTGAACAAGGCTAGACATTGACATACACATGACCAGCAGGCTTATACACGACAATAGAAAGACAAGAAAAAGGCTCAGTCAATAGTTTGACCCGGTCAAAGCGGATGAACAGTAACTATTTTTTGAATTTACACTAACGAGTGCGCGACTGTGGAATCAGTCTACTTTGACTTATTCAAATTACCTTGAAAATGGGAGTTATCTCTCCAATACAGTTGGTGGATCCTACACATGAATTTAAAAAACATATATGCTTCCTAAATATCACGGATCATTCAGTTAGTGGGTGAGAAAAGTGGGGAAGAAGAAATCAAGCCCTAAATATCAGAATCCAAGCTCTATAAATATGGACGACTGCAGAACTGCTGGGGACTTTTGGCCAGATTTCACGTGTACTTGATTTTCTTGAAGCTTGTCCTATAACCATTGAACATTATAGTGCATAGTTGGCTGGGTAACATCCCCACCTGCGGTTTTTTTACCCACCTTGGGTTTTCCGCGTCACCAAAAGTGTTTGTGTTCTTCTTTTTTGTTTTGACTCTTTGTTCTTGTTTGGTAGCAGTTTACACTCATCCATCAGATTTTAGTTTAAATTGAATTACATTAATAATTGGATTGGCTTGGCTATAGACCTACAAAAATTTACCAAAACAATCCTAATGAAAGCAACTTCAGCTCATATCAGCACATATCAAGCTTTATATGTGGATTAGATTTACCGAGCTCTTCACAAAGCAACCTTGTCAATTGAACACCTCCGATTTTTAATCTCTTAGAAGCTATGTGCTGAACTGCACCTTCGATCACTGCTGCAATATCTATCTTTCCATGGCCAATATCAACTGCGCAGCCCGAGATATGGCCTACAGCATAAAGTGACAATACTTCTTGTGAATATTTTTTTAATTTTTATGATTGTTTTATTCAATTATTGTAGGATCTGCTATAACTGGTCCAATTGGGAAAGAGTGTGCTGATCTTTCGCTAATGCTATTGTTTAAGTTCTGTTTCTTTGATCGAAGGATTTTGTTTATGTAACGGTTGATGTTTTGTATTTGAATGTGTAGTTTACTCTGTTTTTGTAGTTGGAACTATTATCATTCGTTTGTGTGTAGTTAGTCATCTAGAGGATATTGTAAGATGAGATTATGAAGTTACACATTTTATCAAAAGGAGGGAACTGAACATGATAATATACAAAACTATTGAACTATTTGATGATGTAACATCATAGGTAAAATGGCAAATAGAGTTGGGCAAAGTGTATTTAGATATGTTAACATATACTGGGTCATGAAACTTTGGGTAGACAGATGTTAACTACTCCATTAAACTCCAGTTAGGAATTGACTATGGGAAATTGGTAAGTTCAGGAGATGCTAGATACATATGAAAGTTATACATAGAATGAAAAAAAAATGTATTCACTTTCGCCATGCCATCAAAACTGACATGCTAATCTAAACCAGGTTCTCTTTCGGATGACGGACTAATAAATGTGTCTTTTGTTCGTATAGGAGGAGGTATAAAATATAAATTTTAAAGTAATTCATTTAAATTAGAATTATTTATTTTACCTATTAATAAGGATTGTTTGTAGAATTTTATTAAAAAAATTCAAAATTATTGTGGCTCGATAGCACCCAACCCAATGATATATCCAGTGGATTTTTCATGTTTTGGAGTATTTCTCAAACTTCAACTACTATTATGTAACTACTATTATGTGCAAATATAATAAATATGTATTTGCAGCATGTTCTTGAGCTAAACCACCATATGAACCAAGTGCTTCCTCAACCTTTACTGTCTCCCCAATCAAATATATACCATGTCTTTGGGGATTAAGTCAATTCTTGACCCCAGGTTCTATCTCACATATGCAATAGAGTCCTTTCCAAAGTTTAGGTTCATTGACAACCTAACTCTGCACTGGACCATTACCATATTGTTGAACATATGAATTCAAGATCATAGTTTTCTGAATTTGTTCTTGGATATCATCGACTTAAGTTGGGCCAATCCAACCAATGGGAGCATCAATAAGAATGAGCCTTTCGTCGCCAAATGTATGGATGATCTATTTACAAAAGTACAAATCTTTTATTCATTTAACTTTCACTGTAGTAATTGGACTCTAAAAAATAGCCATGAACCAGTTCATTCTCCGGAGTCGGATATTTCAGATTCTAATTTTCAATTTTTGTAATTTCTTTAGTCATCACAAATTATCAGTATATTTCTCAATCACTCACTTGTCGCATCTTTAAAATTCAGAGTTCTACTTCTGATTCTGATTGTAATCTTTTTAATCGTTGTATTTCCAATCACTTTTTGAAATGATCGTTATAAACGTATATATCTGGACAAATATCGTGTGCACAATTATATACAGTATAACTTGGTATCACATTTAATAATATTTATAGAACGTGATGAAAAAAAAGCATAAAAATTAACTTTGAACTATTTTATTTTACCAATTTTTTATGACTACTGCACCTTATTTGAAGATTTGTGCTGTTATGGTAAACTGGTTTACTGCCATCACCCCTCCCTGCTAAAGGACGCAGTTGTACCATTCCCATTACCTGTAGGTAGGCAATTAGGTTAAGAACAATGCCAAATTATCACTACATTAAATTGACCTGTAATTATCTGTTATTCCCACGCGAAGGCCGAATAAGGAGCACCTTCACTCTGGGTGTCCTATCAGCTCTAGGGATTCCATCCAACACCTTTGCCTGAAAGGTTCTAGTTCCACCATCATCAAAAGCTTCAAAGGTTATGTAGTAGAGGAGACCTGCAACCAACTGCGAATTGGCTTTCAAAACTCGGACATCTTTAAAATGTGTACCCTGTCCATGAATTCCAACATAACAAATCAGTTCAATGTTGTTTGTTATCGATTTTACGATCGCAACGCAAGAGCACTTATCGCAACAAGTAGTATAAAATATCGATCCCACAAAGACTATTTTTAAGTTGTTAACTACCAATTACTATCTTTCTTTCAATTCAAGTTAAGGAAAGTTTTATATAGATTTAAAATAAACTAAGACAATTTAATTAACTACAACTAAGAGCAAGACATAAAATTCCAAGAATAATGAAATCTAGACCTTTAATTTCCTCTTTGGCATTTTAACAAACACCTTCCAATCATCTCCAATTTAATGTTTAAATTGCTAGTCTAATGATCAATAATACTCACAAGGTACTTCCGTATCACTAGTGATTCTAATTCATAAACTAATTCTTATATTCCTATAAAGAATTGAAATTTATGAAAAGCATTAAGCTTAGCCTTAATTGGACTACCTAGGGTATTTAGGTATATTCCTATCCTAATCACAAATTAACAAACATATAATCATAGGCTATATTGATTGTGGTCTAATCTAGGTTTTCTCTTTCAAGTTCCACCTAAATCACTAGTTCAATTTCAAGGTTAATCAATCCTTAAAAAATATTAAACGCATCAATATAAGCAATTATGATAAACATCAAATTAGAGAATCATAAAAAATATTATTCATAAACCGAAGAATCCATTAAAGGCCTAGAGAGAGAATTAGTTCATCATCTCAAAAGAAAATACCAAGCAAGTATTATAAAACATAGTATGAAGTTTACAAGTTAAAAGAAGAAAAGATAAAGAAGATGAAGATAAAACTTTGTTGTCGTCTCCATTTCGCTAGCGTGTTCTTCTCTTTTTCCTTGCTCTCGGTCTCCCTTCTCAAAACCCTAATAATTTTCTATATATACTTCTATGAGATTTATGATTTTTTAAAATCCTAAAATCTGGTATACAATGACTTCAAAATAAATAAGAAATTTCAAAAATATTGTAATCTTGTTCAGCTCTTCAACAATGCACAAGTCAGGGCCTGACAGTAATGTTCAGGGGGTCCTGACATGTTTCTGCATGTTGCTGATTTGGTCAGGGGGTCCTGACTTCTAGGTCAGGTCCTGACTTCATATCTACTTTCTGCTGCTTGTTCTTTGTTTCCTCTTAGCTTCTTCCCGTTTGTTTCTTCTTTTCTTTCCGTCTCTTCCTATTAACATAGCAAGAAATAATAAGTATCGATCCAATTCAATTCATTGCTAATAACCACCTTTTAAGACAAAAATCATTGCAAAAAAGGCTAAATTAGGTAGATGTTTGATATAAAAATGTATATATAAATTGCAATTATCATTATTCACAATTCTGATTGAATAAGTGTCTTTGTTTGTGGCTATTTTGCGGCTTTTTGTTGCAATGAGTTGTTTCCTAGTGCCAAAGAGATATAAGGATCGTGCAAATATATGCATAGATGTCAGGAATGTTGTAAATTTTACACAATACAGGCAACAAGAACTAGTTAAAGCACAACCATCCCTAACCTAATCGCGTAAATTTAAATAATTAGCACGCAGTTTACTGAAATAATTAACAGAATTATAAAAACCAAAAAATTAGTCTCGCATGCAAACCAGTATATGAAATTGTCACAGACAATTATTACAGCTAAGAAAAGGATTAAAACGTACCGAAGCAAGCCCAACAAAAATTCCAGCAGTACAGAGAATCTTCACCGAGTCGATTACACGCCGAGGCCTGTAATCTGTTCTTGAAGAATATATTTGCCCGCTATAGATGACGCGTCGGTCTGCAAATATCTTCTCCCAGGATAAAACGGCACTTCGTGCTTCCGGCGCGTACCAAAAGCTCGAACAGTCG
>JAUEJK010132187.1:0-11237 GCA_032274865.1 Eryngium alpinum | reverse complement strand
TCGTCAAATCAACATATTCACAAAAACATCTATACCATGTGACTTGAAAGCTTAAATTTTACATTTTGTTATAGGTACAGCGAGTAGTTAGGTTAAACCAAAAACCAGTCTTACCTTGATACACTGTTCAATATGATATCTAGTTTACCTTAACACTAGAAGTCACGGTTGCCATTACAAAGAAGACCTACTTTAACTGCTAAATCTGCTGGTTAACTTACAAATATTACCATAACTAAATTGACTTCAATTACATCTCTTCTTCGAATTAACTATTTTACTTCACCTAGATTTATCCAGAAATATTATTCACTCATTAGACACCAATGGATCAAACAAATATGTAAAAGCGGATAGTGTAAATTATACATATCAAACTTTTGAATTCTCGTGTAAAAACATTAAAAAAACAAAATTATATCAACTCTGAAGCTTCAACCTAATAGTATTAATTTAAAAGAGGGAGATAATTACATAAGGTGCTGCAATTGTTTTAGAGAATCCAAATCCTGAGAATCAACCAATGTTTTGAAATCCTTTGAAACTTGTTCGGATGCTAATCGCATCGCATCTTTGCCCTTCCTCTCATCGTCCTCCGCCATGAGTGTCTCTCTATGGTAACTTCTGCCTCGAAATTGATGAGAAACAGAGTGAATTGGGCCTTAAGGAACGATAGCCACAATACTTAAGCCCACCCTATTGGGGCCGTGTAATAAACGTTTAATAAATTATAATTGTTATTCACGTTTCGTTCTTTTTAATTATTTTATTTTATTTATTTATTATTTACTAAAAATAATTATAATTTAATTATTACATATGTTTATTTTTTTATTTAATTATTTTATTAATTACAATATTATTATTAAAAAATAATATTTTTATTATATTTTATATTTAAAAAGTATTTATTTTAATCGAAGAGAAGAGACTGCGAGAAATAACGCAACAGAGAGGAAGGACTGTAGATATAGAAAAATAAGAGCAACTCGAATGACCTCTTAAACTTTTCTTTAAAAATAATATAATTAGCTCTTAGTCATTGAAGATAACTTAACACACATTGAACTCCAAGAGCACTTTTCGTATAAGTTCTCTATTCGTAGTTTATTATTAAAATTGTTGCTTATTTTTCAAATTGTGCTTAAATAAGAGAATGGAATGAAGATATGTATATTATTTTCTTGATAAAAACAGATAAAGAAGGGGAGAAGCCTCTCTATTATTGAAGAGGAAGAAGAAGACTCCTAAAATTTAGAGAGGAGTTAGAAGAGGGATTTCTTAGAGCAAGTCCAATGGCCTCTCTACTTTGGCTCCTAAGTCAAAATATAAGGAGGAATATTTAGGAGCACCATTTCCCTCTCTATTAATAGAGAGCCTTTACTCACTCTTTATTTAGGAGATTGTTATTGAAGATGACAAAGTTAGGAGTGAATTATTTATAATTTTTTAGAGAGCAAACTAAGAGTCTATTAGACTTGCTCTTATAGAGATTTCTTCAAATTTTAACTTAGAAGTGTAAATAGAGAGATTATAGGAGATGTTAAATATTAGTTCTTTGAAATTTTAGCCAATGAGTGTTTGGACAAGAGATTTTAGGTGAACGTCTATATGTATGTAAGTACGTAAAATATAAAAATTAAATTGGAGATACTAAATATATTAGCTATATCTAGCTAAATATATAATTTTATTTAAACTTTTTTTCACCATTTATTAAAACTAGTTATTTGACCCGTGTAATTGCACAGACTTTTTTAAATATTTTTATTAAATTTTATAAACATAATTATTATTATATATAATATATTTTAATTTATAAATTTAATATAAATTAGCAATACCCATTAATGTAACAAAAATTCTTTTTTGAATACAAATTGATAAAATAGTGTACATCTTACCCTCTCTCAATATTATTCTCAAAATAGAAAATAATATTTATAAATATTAGAAAAAATTTATTATATAATTAATAATTTTTTAAACTAATATTTAATAAATTAAAAAATTAATAGTTTCTTACTGTTTTATATTTGTGTTTTCCCTCTTCACAAAAATAGAATACAAATAGACTAATCTGATGTTTTATTTATTGTTAAATAGAATTTAATATATGTTGCTTCAATTAAGATAATAATATATATTATTTTAAAATTTATTATATAGTAATATTATTTATTAAAATTTAAATCAAATATATATATAAAGATAAATATGGATTTCTTATACGCTTTGTTTGTTTGGTTTGAATGGAATGAGGAGAGAATGGAATGAAAATTATATAAGAAAAATGAGAGTAAAAGATAAGGTTAGAATGGAGATGTTAGAAAATATGGAGGAAATGCAATTTTTTTATGAGAGGAACTTGTGAAGAAAATGATGAAATGAAGGAATGGTCATTCATTTTGAAACATGAAGGAATGAGTTGTAGTTTATACACAAGAGAGAGGAATGTGTGAATGAATGAATATTTATACATACATGTGAAAAAACTAGTTTAATTTTCATTCCATTCTTCCTTCATTCCTTTCCAATGAACCAAACACAACCATTGAGATTTCTTCAAATTTTAACTTAAAAGTGTAAATAGAGAGGCTATAG
The DNA here is from genome assembly GCA_032274865.1 of Eryngium alpinum. Lineage (NCBI taxonomy): Eukaryota > Viridiplantae > Streptophyta > Magnoliopsida > Apiales > Apiaceae > Eryngium > Eryngium alpinum. Next base: position 8,633 of record JAUEJK010132187.1, on the reverse strand, counting down.
GAGATGCTAAATATTAATTCTTTGAAATTTTAGCCAAAGAGTGTTTTGGACGAGAGATTTTAGGTGAACGTCTATATATATGTATGTAGATACGTAAAATATAAAAATTAAATTGGGGATACTAAATATATTAGCTATATCTAGCTATATATATAATTTTATTTAAACTCCTTTTCACCATTTATTAAAATCTGATTAAGAAAAATAATATTTAATTCTTTATATATTATACTATATAAAATAATTAATTAACTATAATATAAAATATTATTAAAATAATAACTTCAGATACATACACTACAACAAAACGGGTCTTTACGATCGAAATAATGTCGACCGCCCGTATCGGTTGTTTTTTCCCGGTCAAAGCCTAGGTTTCCAACCTATAATTTCCGACCGTATATATCCGTCAGTAAAACCTTCAAAAACGACCAACTTGAACCCAAGTGCCAGGTCATCATCTATCGTGGCATATCGAAGTATAAACGACCGATTGTAACCGACCGACGAGTATGAAATCGATCGTTTTTATTTTGCAAACTCAGAATTTAGTCGTTTTAGCGTCGGTCGTCATTGTTCAAGTTTGTTAACACTTTTTTCCGACCGATTTCGGTCAGTGTATGTTCTGCATGTGCATTTAATACAACACTAACTTATTTAGATCTCAATTTTTTGGGTGAAGAAAGAAGGTGGTGAAAAAATCCCCAAACTCCAAACTTTCAGGATTATGGCTATTATACACTAACATTGTAAGTGTGTATATAAATATACATAATTGATTTATGCTATGTATAGTAATTTTTTTCTTAATTTTTAGTTTTCACCCTTTTTTGATGATGTGATATGAACAACCAAAAGTTTAGGATGTTAATGCTTGGACACATTTAGTATGTTATTTGTGATGTGTTGGTAGCCCATGGATGTTAAAATTTGCATAAATAGCATTTTTCGGGCAATTTTTTTTTGCATTTTTCCCATTATTTATCCTATTTTAGGGTAAATTATACCAAAACTCATTTTTTTTTCCACTTTTGTGGATGCGAACATACATTTGAAGTTAATATGGATGTTTTAAAACAGTTCATTCAAGAAATTGTGGTTTTTAACATGTTTTTTTTTTATTTTTCGGGCATCTTTTCATGATTTATCATGGCATGGATACTACTTTTTGCAAAAACAATCAAATTTTTAGGATGCCAATGCTTGGAAACGTTTACTAAATTATTTGTGATATGTTGGTAGCCCGTGGAGGTTAAAATTTTCATAGTAGCATTTTTCGGGCATTTTTTTGCCATTTTCCCATTATTTATCTTATTTTCGGGTAAATTATACCAAAATCAATTTTTTTTTTCATTTTTGTGGATGTGAACATACCTTTTAAGTTAATATGGATGTTTTAAAGTACTTCATTCAAGAAATTGTGGTGTTTGACGTGTTTTTTTAGTTTTTGGGCATTTTTCCATGATTTTTCATGGCATGGATAATACTTTTTGTGAAAACAACCAAATTTTTAGGATGTCAATGATTGGACACAGTTATTATATTATTTGTGATGTGTGGCCTGTGATTATGGTTGTTTACAATCTACCGCCTTCAATGTGTATGAAGTAGCCGTATATGTTCACGACTCTACTGATTCCCCGTGAGAAAAGTCCATCAAAAGATATCAATATCTATTTAAGGTCTCTTATCGATGAATTGAAGATTTTATGGGATAGAGGAGCTGAAACTTATGACCAGTCACTGAAGCAGAACTTTATGATGAAAGCATCTCTTATGTGGACAATCAACGATTTTCCGGGACTTGGAATGGTTAGCGGGTGGTCCACCCACGGAAAGTTGGCATATCCGGTGTGTATTGGATGAACTACCGGATTTCAGTTGAAGAACAGTCACAAGTGTAGTTTCTATGGTACGACAAGCTATTTTTTGGAAGATGATGATTCGTTGAGGAGAAAAGGGAGATTGGTTAGAGGTCGTCCGAACAGTGATTCTTTAGCCTAAAGTATTACAAATATTCAATTTCCTCCACACAAGAAATGCTATCGATAATTACGTCGGTCGGTAATACCATTTCACGTCATTTCCAATTGTCCTAAAGGGGACGTCCTACGTGGGTCAAAGTCAGTGAACAATTGACTTTAATTCCGACCGATCACCTAAAAACAACCAGGGTATAATCGACCGATTGTTCATTTCGGTTGATGTTGCTTGGTCGGTAAATGACTGTTCTGTTGCAGCAATGATATGAAATTAGAGGGTTTATCTAATTATTTATATTAAATATAGCAGACTCCTAAATTTATATAAATAATAAGAATTAATAAAAGAGTTTAATTATAAAATATTAACATATTATATTTTTAATATTATATTTATCTAAGTACATTTTTTATACTACACACTTAAAAATTTGACAAAGTGCGTAGTTAAAGCATCAATCTCAATATTAATTAGCTAAAATATAAAAAATTAAACTTATAATGTTTCCTAATAAAATTAAATATAATATTTAATTATATTTAAAATAATATTTTACTATTAATTAAATAGGATAAACTAATTAAATTAAAGAATTAAACATAAAAAAAGTTAATATCAAATTATAATATATAAAACTATATAAAAAATATAAAATTAGTAAATATAGAGAGAATTATTTATTAAATCATCAGTTGATTATATAAATTTATAAATAATCAATAAAGTCATTCGTGTTTTAAAAAATCATAATTGTAACTATTCAAGTAAGATCTTGGAAATATTATGTTATTTTTTTTTATAAATTTTTTTTTTATAATTTTTATTTTATAATATTTGTTATTCATTTTAGTATCTTTTAATTTAATTAACATTTAAATATATTTTAATATATCTAATTACTTTTAAAAAGGAATTATATTTTTATTTTTATTTTATAATTAACTTTTATTTTAATTTAATAAACAAGAATTCATAGATAAGTGGTATCACCAGGTTTGTAAATAATATACGTGACATCTACATGTCAGGTGATTAGTTGCCATAATACGTAATTTATTAGCAGAATTATAATTTTAAGAGAAAAAAGAATTGCACCAACAATATAATTAAGATACATACAAGGAGAACAACTTAATAATAACGCCCAAAATAAAATATTTCAAGTTTACAGTAGATTTTTACAAATAGCAATCCTGCCTTTGTTTAGTGAAGAAGAATGTATAAAAAGCAGTAGTGCCCGATTTTTATAATTTTACTGTGTAGTTCGAGTAAGGGCACAAGAATATTGGAGATGAAAATTTAGTGATTACCCAAATCCATGGGATCCACTTCGTCTTACTCTTTTTTTATTAATTTGATTTCGTTACCCATGGAGTCAATAATATTTCCGTAAAGAATTATAGAAGGGTGCACGAACTTCGATGTTCAGTTTAGAACTACAATTGGGATTGAATCGGAAGTAAATCTGGAGTCGCTAAATTGTTTTCTCGAAACTCGAACATTGAAATCGATAAGGATAAACGGTATGCTGAATTCTGGATGAGGACTCATGCTTCTGGCGTCGAACTAAATATCATTATTCTTAGTGCAGTACTTATCTCATGGACGACTGCAACAAGCTATCTCAAAAGGATGGCGAGATTTAAGGGTATTAACTATTAACACCAACAACCCCCATAATAATAGATGAAATTTCTGCATAATAATTTAATTTTTCTTTAACCACCATCTCTGCCTGAAACAAAATATTAAATAAACATAAATTAGAACAGAGCAAACACATATAAATGTTTTCGGAGATCGTCAACCAGACCTGGCAAAGATCAAAATAGTCGAATCCCAGGGGATATGACGGACTTCATAGGGAGTCAGAGGGAACTTCATGTAGAACTGAAGTTAGTTTAGCCGTTTAGGATGCTGCAATTTGAAGAAAAAGAAAAAATATCTTATCAAATTAATTAATATAACAAATAAGTAAGTAGTAATAAATATATAAAAAACTACCAAGCTCTGTAATATATATCTTGGGGATTGGAGGCCTTGAAAATTTGTTATAAGATACAAGATAAATATATAGAATTTAGGTTTTGAAACTTGTAACAATGGTAGAGCATGAAAAATGATATCCACGTTCAAGTATAAATAGTCGGTTCCATTAGCTTTAGGAGTACACGTGTAAATTATATATTACACGTGTTGGTACCGAAGGGACAATTGCCATGCATATAAAACCAAAGACGAGCTAAAACTCTGTTGGCGGAACTAGTAAAACTGTGGATATATATATGTTGGCAGTATATTTAAACTGTGGGTTGGTTTTAGCATAAAACTGTTGGCAGAGCTCGTAAAACTGTGGACGCCAGTTCGTTTAACTATGGATTGATTTGAGGGCAAAAGTGTTGGTAAGGCTGGTGAAACGTTGATAATTACTTAAGCCGTGGGCTTGATTTGACCATAAAGACAGAGAGCCCGTGGAACACTGAATATATATTAATAATTTACTAGAGTCAGGGTGATAAAATAGTTTACATAATAAAAACTATGAAATTTTAATTATTTGATGCTTTTGTGGTTTTAGGGGCCACAATTAATTTTATATTAAAAATCTTAATTGGTAATAAAAGTGAAATTAAATAAAATTATTATTTTATACTCTGTTTAACTTTTCATCATAAAACATGCAGTGATAGAAAGAAAATTTGAATAAATTTTATTATTTCATACTTAAATTCTTTTTAAATGATTAAAAAAATATTTACTTATGAAATTAAAAATATACTAAGTATTTATTGGTTCATTTGTTTAGGTAACTAATAATTCAAGTAATAATCAATTCCAACTTCTATCTCTTTTAAATTATGTCCTTAAATTATGTCCTTGATCAAGATATTTGAAAACTTAGACTATAAAATGATCGTATAAATTCTAGAATAAGAGATGATAGGAAAGAAGAAAAATATTTATCAATAAAATTAAAAATTATTTATATAAAGATAAAGTTAATAATAATGGTCAGCTAAAATCAATTACATAAACAACAAATGTTTGAACACTTCAAAGTTAGTTAAACAATTACTAATTTTATAAATAAAACTCTCTAATATTATTAGTTAAACCCATTAGATGACTACATTTTTTATTTAGTGCTCAACACGCACTTTGCTCCTGCTCACCGGAGCATTCATCATCATGATCAAAGATTAGGGGCACTAGATGTGCATATATTACTAGATGCCTCCTATATTAGTGTGGCACCTCTGTCAACTCTTCATACCATACCCAGACTCCCACTCCCACACCACATCCCTTATACTATGTTTATTTGAGGAGATTAAATATGGAATTGAACTAAAGTCCTTTAAAAATTTTAATCTCATATTTATTTTATAAATTTGATTAAAAGATTATAATTCAAGGATTATGGATGATTAATAAAATAAGTGAGTCCTTTAAAAATTTTAATTTTATAAGTTTGATTAAAGGATTATAATTTAAAGATTATGGATGATTAATAAAATAAGTAATTTGAATGGATTATATAATACCTTGGGAGTTAGGTATTACTTATTAGAGCGAGGGGATTAAATAATAATATATGAAAAACATAATGATTGAAATATAATCATAGAGAATATAATACATGCAATATAATCCCAGGATTATAATCCTAGTAAACAAACATGATCTTAGTTCATACTCAGACTTAAAAAGGGGTTTGCACTGGTTAGAGAGTCCAACCGATGAGATGGTAGGGTTTTATGGGTCACCTATTTGATATTTTGTGATTGCGGCAGGCCAAGCTGATACGAATGTGCATTATACATAATTACAGATGAAATTTCTACATAATAATTTGACTCTCCCGAAGTGTCATGGACCTGTAACAAAATATCAAATGATCGCACTTGGAACCAAACAAATTAAGGAACAAATGTAAATAAACATTTTAGGAGATCATCAAACAGACACCTATAATTAACTCAGGGAACATCAAAATACTTGAATCCGAGAGAACACAACAATAATATCTTAGGGAGTGAGACTTTGACTTTGTCCCATATTAACAGTCTCATTTTGACTTTTTGTGCTCAAAATTATTTAACTTTGACAGTAAATTACTTACTAATCTTTCACAATTTAACAATTTTAAAAAATATATATTAAAATATACTATTTATAATATTATATATAATTTTAAAAATTATATAAAAGATTAATGAGTAATTTATTATGAAATTAAATAATTTTAACAAAAAAAAAGTTAAAATGAGACAATTAATATGAGACGAAGGAAATAATATTTTTTCCAGTTAAAAATTTAGGCTATAACTGTTTAAATGCTAGAATAAGAGATAATAGGAAAAAAAGAAAGCTACTTATCAATAAAATTAAAGATTATTTACATAAAAATCAAACTAATATAATAAGTACTATACAAATAGAAATAGAAGAAAATCTACCAAATTCTATAATTTAGCTGTGTACGTTGTATCTTGTAGGAATGGTGTTGGTGCAGTCGAGTCTAAGTTATACGTTAATTATATAGCTGGTGCGAGTATTTTAAGAGTACACTTGTAACTTGATGGATGTTGTCATGTAGAAAAACCAAAGGAGGTTAACAGGTGTTGGCAGTTCTGTGTTTGAAATGTGGGTATTCTGTGGCTCTGGTTTTAGTTATTTTTTGTTTTAAATTATTTTCTTTAGTTATATTAAATTTATTATTGCAGGGTCAAATAAATTTTACAGGTCCAAAATTCCTAGATTAAAGAGTGGTATAAATAGTGGCTCATTTTATAAGGAGATTATCACTTCAGTTTTCACTGTCTTCATCTCTTCCTTTACCAGATCCTTTTCTCCTATATCAATGAGTTCTTACGCATGAAAAAAAAAATCACGTTTAGGTATTTGAAAGTAAATGTGAATCGTGCCTTCTTGTCAATGGGTGCAAACGGACCAGAAAATGAAAATACGAATGGTATAGGAGGTCTCATTAAAGATCATCTTGGAAACTTCGTCTGGTTTCGTAGGCACCGTCGATGAAGATGGATCAACTTTAGTTAATTTGAGAGCTTGTTTAGTAGGGATGAGGATCATCATTGATGTGTTTGACCCAACTAATGATAAAAAAATCTGATAGAAACTTCGGATGAAAATGTTCATCGTGCTGTTCTAGATAAAAACCACTTCCATGATGAAGAGATTCGATTCTTCTCTGAAAGGGTTAAGAAAATTTGACGAGAGTTAAGGAAGAGTTACTTCAGCATTAGCAGAATTAGGGTTCAAGTTAACAAGGTGGCTAGTTACTTAACAAGGATGGGTTTGATATACACCAATAAGATTACAACTTTTGATGAGTTATTTGGAGATCTTTTCAAATTGATTAACACTGACAGCAACAGAGATATGACGACAGTCCATAATAATGATTTGGGAGACATGATGAATTTAGTTATCCCAAATATTCTTAATTAGCATGTATAATCAAATAGCACAAAGTGGTGAAGACCAATTTTAGGAGATATAAATATATTAAAAGATATATTTATATTATATAAATAAAATATTTTTTTTATCTAAATAGTACATAAAATAAATGTTTTATATTTAATTAAAATATATTATAAATTAAGTTTAATAAATAATTTAATTATGAAGTTTAAATTAAAAAAAGAACTTTTTAATTAAAATTCTTTTTAATAAAAATAAATATTTTGTAATACATAATAAAAATTTAATAAAATATATAGATAAAAAATCTCATTTTTTATTTAATTAAAATTAATTTTTATTTTTAAATTAAAATATATTATTTAATATAATATATTAAATATTAAATAAGGATGATCATGACCACTATCAAATATATTAAATTCACTTTGATAAGGCTAAATTATAGGTGTTACGCAAGCAAATATAATGGTGTTGTTTGGATAAGTTTAAAAATTAATTTATAAGTTGGAATAAGTAAGGAATCATTACTGATTTAAGCTTATAAATTAATTTTTAAATTTATCTGAATATCCCCAATAAATGACTGATTACTAATATACCTATATACATTAGGTTTGCTTTGTGAGATCAAATTACAAATATTACAAAAAAATATAAAATGTCACTAATTATTAAATAAATTAGATTCTATTTTATAAGATGAAGTTATAAATGTTGTACAAATATAAAAATCACTGTTCAAAATTTTTATTATTTAAGTAATAATTATTTATAATTAAAAGAATTGAGGACATCAATTTAAGAATAAACAAATTATATTTAACAACTAAATATAAATATAAATTATGAGAACAAACTAATAATAATGCTCAATAAACTCATGACATAGGTACGCCAAAGAAGACTTGCAATAATTAGTAGATTTTTACAAATAAAGAACTCCTGAAATGTAATTTGTAGAGGATTACATATTTATTTAGTGCTCAACACACATAGTTTGTTTCTACACCCTCTCAGGACACATCTTCATCGGTCAATTTGGGACAACATCTAATTGTTAGATGTTTTACATTACAATAGCCCCCCATATGCCAGTTTAAAGAATGACTCTGCCCACCTCACTTAGATCATAATTGACTCCATAACCGATCTGCACCAGTTCCGGAGACAATTTCATGAGATGGTAGAGTTTTCTTGGT
>JAUEJK010132078.1:0-11237 GCA_032274865.1 Eryngium alpinum | reverse complement strand
TTATTGAAGAATTAATTGTTAAGTTTCATAACAGTTAATTAATTCGAAAAGATTCTGTGAATTGTATTCAACCCCCCCTTCTACAATTCATCTTGATTCCGGGACAAACAGGTATTACCTATTTCTTCTATTAAAATCTCAATTATGTTGTAAAAATTTTCTATGTTCTTAATCAGGAAATCCCTACAACCTTTGTTACAGCTTATGGTGGTGCTATTGAGTCATTGGTACATATATATGTTCCAAACTCAGATGTTTTTGAAGTGATTTTTGTTCCAGAGAAGAAGTGTTTTCTTTGTATTTCTGCTATTGTCAATAAGTATATGCTTTGTTCTTATTCTTCTCTTGTATTTGAGTATGTTAGCGGATCTTGTTTTGCTATGTATGCTATAAATCCCTTGGCTGTTGAAGTTGATTATCCTCTACAGTCTGGTAGTTATGGTTGCCCTTTAAATTCAAACTCTGGACTTTCATTTCCCAACGATGGTAATTAGATTTTATTTAAGTTTTATCTTCAATTTTGTAATGAATTGCTAAATTTTGTTAGTAGTAATGGTTTTTAATTATTGTTGTTGGAAATTTGTAGCTGTGAACGACTATATAAATCTCTCATTGCTGAAGTATAATGCTATTGGTTGTGTTGGCGATGGGATTGAGTTTATTTATGATAGTGTTGACAATTTTTTGTCTCCAAATGGCATTGTGAGTATTGGAGTAATTAAAGGTTTGTTATTATTTGTTTACTTTTTCATCGACTAAATCGAACCGTTTTCCCAATCCAGGTCATTGGAGCGGAATATGGTACGACATTTGATGGTTATGATGATGGAATGTCTATCTATTTGTCACTACAAATTAGGCGATGGGAAGTCAAATTAACTCTTTCTGGTATGCATTGGTGTATAACAGTTGGATGACTTCAATTTGCCAATGAAACAGGGCTATCAATTGGGGACATGCTTATTATTAGACCAACGGTTGATAAGAATGTTTTTGATGTATTTGTTTTTAAAGCGTATGAGTCTCTGCCTATACAGCGAGCTCCACGTAAGTAATTTATGTTAGTAGTTTGTCTTACTATATCTATACATTGTTTTTATACGTGTTATCCTAATATTTGCAGGAGTATTTCATCCAAGCAGTTTTATAAAAATCATAGATCATGGGAGCCTCAGTCTGGGTGAACTTGTTAGTAAAATTTCAACAATGTTATATTCTATTTGTCCTGCACTTATTTCATATGGTAATGTATATTTACTTTTTTTGCAGTCTATACCAAGAATGTATGTCCAGAAGTATATGAAAAGGTTACATGTTAATTTGGAGTTGCAGAGGAAAGGTTGTAGTGCAAAATATTCTGTCCGGTATGAGAAGTTGCAAAGAAAGATTACTGGATTGGGGTTTATGTTTGAATCTCTTTCTGTTAAAGAGGGTGACATTGTTACGTTTTCTTATAAACGTAAGGGATTGTTTCATTTATCGATCTTCACCTATGATCAGGCTGAGTAAGGGGGTAAATGTATTAAGTGTTCATGGCAGTTATTATGTAAGAAGATATTTGTATTGAGCTGCAGTTATCCACATTAGGTGCTAACATTTTGTGGGATTGTTTTGCTTATTAATTTAGTACTTTGTTATTATGGAGTTGTATTGTATAGACATGGAATTATGTACTCATTCTGTGTGTAATGTATTTTGTATTAGCTGTTTAAATTTTTATCTGTTATTCCCTTATCCATTATAATATATTATATATAATGTCAACAATAGAGGTAAAAAGATTTCAGTAGATTTGGTTAAGCTCCATTGTACTGTTTGATGTTACTATTCTCTGCAGATGGTTGTATTTCAAAAGATTTTTTGGCAGTAATGTTACTAAAGTATCATTACGTTGTCCTTAAAGTTTAAACTGTACTGTGTTTCATTACCTTTATGTTTCCATCCAAACAACTGTTCTCCATATCCTTCCATTGTTTATGCAGAACATTTTATTAAGAAACAAAGAGTATGGATCTTAAGTTTGGTAAGTTTTGCAAAGTTTGAGAATAGATATTAATATTGGAAACTTAAACTGTTCATCTTACATTAACAACTATGTTACCCCAGGTTCTATTGACAATGTCAGAAAGTTTTGTGTCAAAGTTTTAGCTAATCAATCCACTAAAGACTACCTAGTAAGTTAATTACAATCTTTTATTTCAGTTTCTATGTGTCTGTGTTCATTATTTTGGTAATGTAGTTTACTTGTTTTAATATGCAGTATGTACCAGCTCCATTTGTTACTAAATTTAGAGATGAGCTAACGGAGAAAGTATATCTTCATCTTAAGAATAGGGATGTATTTGAAGCCCCTTTTAATCCTTATTGTAGATGTTTTGTTGGTTTTCCATATTTATTTGAAAGATATCATCTTTCTTATTCTCATTTCATATTTTTTGAGTACTGGGGTGGTTCTGATTTTGGTTTGGTAATTACAAATTGCAACTCTGTTGAGATAGAATATGAGGCTGATTCTTCATTTTATTACGTAAATCGAGACCATGTAGCAACAATCCCTATGCCTCCGGCTGTTATAGAATCCATAGATTACAGTTTAGAGGAAGAAATGAATTGCACATTACTTAAGTTAAGTAGTTGTGCTGCTTGGGAACCGAAGTTTGAAAAACTATTGGATGATCATGATGTATTTTGTGCTGAAGATGGTCTGGTATGTATTACTGAAGAGAATTTATAAACCATTGTGTTAGTACAGCAGTTGTCTAATTTATTGTATATGGTTGTAGTTCATCGCTGACGATTTTGATTGGTTGAAGAATCGTTTTCTCGATCGGAAAAGTATTATCATTCATTTTCAGTTCGAACAAAGGTCGTGGGAGATTGGTGTTCGACTAATGTCTTCAGGAATTTATTTGACTAAAGGTTGGGATGTATTTGTTAGAGATGTTGGACTTGAAGGTGGTGATCTTTGTGTGATGCAGAGGTTTGGTGTGGATCACAAATTCATTGTTGGTGTTTATAAACATTACTTTCGTTCACTTCAAATTTATCGTGAAGGTGAGGTCATTCAATGATTTTATATTCTATGTGATTAACTTTAGAATCTATTACATTTGGCATCAATCTTTAACATGTTATGTATACATTTGTTGCAGCACGCTTTTTGCCTTCAATTTTTATGAAAGCTATTGACCATGAGACTCTTGAACGTGGACAAATGGTCAGCCTTTTGCGTTACTGTTTTACATGTTCTGTCTTGGTATTTAACTTGTTATTAAAGCAGCGTTTGTATTTTTATTTGTTTGTGTAGTTTGTTCCTATTTTCTTCTCAAAGATTTACCTGAATGTGCTTCCGAGGCAGTTGATGTTAATGCTTGGGAGTGGTGCTTCGTTCAATGTGGAGTATGATCCTGATCTTTGTTTAATAAGTGGTACAGAGGATTTGATGTGGATTGCTAGCTCCACGAACACCCTAATAATGTTTTTTAATTATATAGGGAATGGTATTTTTAAAGTGTCTATGTTTGATACGCAAGGTGTTGATGTGTTTATGTTGTAATTTGATTACTTGATTTCTTTGTTAGACTTTAATGTATTTATGTACAATCTCTAAACTTGTGCTAGTATGCTGTGTTTTCCTTTGTAATCGGAATGAAATTTATTTTGGCGGATTTATAGTCATATTAAACATGCATTGATTATAGCATAGTAAAAACAAAGTACTTCAGTTAAGAAGGTAGATATAGAAACCTTCTGAACTCTGGAATGGAGCAGCTAATCTGAGTCCTGAGACAGTAGTTGAAAGTTTGGGAACTTCTTCTGAAGTCTTCCTTTCCGTTTTGTGTCTGTTGGTGGAGTAACAATGTTTAAGTCAGTAAGGTGCACTGCTTCATAGGACGAAGTTGTTTGTTCTTCATTTTGGGATGGCACTTGTGTTATTGATATTTGCGGTTGCACTTCGGATTTGGAATTTTTTTTCATGTCCAATTGCAAGTTCAGCACAGTGAAAAACGTTACTTCCTGCTTTGATGTTATCCTCTGAAACTTCTAAGAGGAGAGTGACTTCTACATTTTGTATTACTTTAAGAAATGGTGGAAAACTTGGTTTGTTATGCTCCTGCGTTATAGTTGGACGTTTCAGATTTTCACAAATAATTGTAAGAGGACAGTTAATTTTGGCATTAGATTTTGACTCTATTAACTTACTTCATAGACCTTGTAAGCGACTTTGTTTGTGAGACGACGTACATCCCTGTCTTTTAAAATAACACCCAAAGATCCGATGTCGTCGTAACAAATGGCTGATATGTTAAACGTGTGTGTAACATAGAGGTCTTTCATAAATATAAGTCACTTCATGCATAAGTACACGCATTACTCTGCAATATAAAGATTACTCACTTGATGTCTGTATATAGCAATTCTCTTTTACATGCCCAACAATTTGACTGATTCGTCTTATTCTCGACTTCGCTTTGGCATGAAGTGCATTCGTTGATCATCCACTTTGAATTTGCTTTGAACTTCTTCAAGATTAGTTGAGAAATGATTTTTTTCTAGAAAGACAGCGAGTACATATTTCTTGTGTATGTTAGAAATTTATTTATTACCCTTAAAGATGAAAGAAATATCCATTTAACTTACGCCAATAAAATGTTCTTGTAGGTTTAACATTTCAGCAACCGTAAACAATTTGTCATCCATGATAGTTTGAGTACAGATCTTGTAATTTGCTAAGAATGGTTCGCTGAACCTGTATGGGTGACATGTATTATAAATGTATTCATTATTGTAACTGTGGTTAAAAGATGTAATGAAAATACTTTTTCCTCATGGCAATCACTGTGTGATGATCGTAGTTTAAGTAAACGCTTGAGTTATTGAACCAAGTTGCTACTTGTAAAGCACCTATAATATTAAACCAAAATGTTACACTGCTGTAATTCAGAAGCCATGTATATGTAGAAAACATTTAATTGAATGTACCTGAATAGTATTCGACTTTTGCACTTGAAATAATAACAACCAATGGTTGTTCTAGATCCTCTGCTAAGGCTCTTACAAAAGTTTCTGCATACTTTTCCCAGAGCGTGACATTCACTTTTGATCTAACATGAAGATGCTTCCTCTGTTACACTGTTTGTAATGAATATTTTTAACATGTTTTGGTGAAAATTGTAATTACCTGCCATTCGTTAAGACAAAGTTAAGATAAACTTGTCTTTTTCCTTTGTTAGAGACAAATCGTCGTATAGGCTGCACTTGCTCTACCACACCGATAACATCTGAAATATATAGAAATATGAGATGGAGACCCTTGAGACTGTCAAACTCTATAGTTAGAATCATCACCTGTAAGATATTTGTCTTGTGTTGCGAGTTTTTCCAGATCTTCAATGTTGTAAAACTCAAAGGCATTATTAGAAATAGTGTTATGTTCATCGTCTTCTTTCTTTATTTTTGTGTAAGAGGCTAACATAATCTGTTGGGTTGCTTCAATAGGTACATTTTTATCTTTGTCTTGATAGTCTTTGACTGTAAAGTTAGAGATTGTGTAAATTTTCCCTTCTTCGAACACATTTTTATATGTTGGTCCAAGTTCATTTGGGACAAAAGCATGTAACCTGAAATCCTGTTTAATCAGTGTAACAATGTTGTGGTTAGATATGTCATTTTTTGTGTCTATTATGTTGAAGTTGAGATTGAGTACATACCTTGTCGTCAAGCAGCAGCAGGTTAAATCCAAGCATGGTATCTTCTGTATCTGCGTTTCCAATTCCCCACTTTCTTAGCACTCTAACCTTAATGTTCCATCTGTAGGTCCCTTTGTGCAGTTCTGAGATGGAGTTATAGTGTATTGTTGACATTGTGAAATCTGTTAATTACAGTGTATTAGTGAAGATATTGGTGATGTTTGTATACAGATATATATAGATGTTTTATAATGGTACTGAATGTCATAAATGATATACTTCATTTGGTTACCTTAGCATAGGTTGGTGGGCGTGAGTAAATGGTGAAATACAATGGATTTTTTTGATTTTTGAACTTGCCAACAGATCATTTAACCAAATTAGTTTGTTATCCAAGTTATACTTCTGAGATATCCCTGATATGGTATTAACCACAATGAAAGAGTATTTCAACTTCTTAGCCATGTCAATCAAACAATCCCTTAGTTACACTAATCTTGGCCTGTTGCTGTTTGGAAATTGGCCTCCTTTTGGTACCTCACGCAAGGCTGGCCATTTTTTGCTCAAGCTATTGGTGTAGGCTTGAATGATCTGTTTGTTTTGTCTTCCACTGGTAACAATTTCAGCTTTGAGGTTGCACATATGAAAGACTATGCATGTGTTGCCTATTGTGTTAAAAAACGTATGTTGTTTAATATTTCATTATTTCATAAAATCATAACTTATGATTACAGTTTCAGCCTGTTCAAATAACCCTATATCTATGTATTTGTTACAGAGCTAGACCCTCCCTCTCATTTTCATAAGACAGTTACTCCATACTTAATTGAAAAGGGAGAGATGGTTAGTTTTATCTTATTTACTTATGTTCCAAAAATGATTTGTTTCCGTTACTTATTACTGACTTCCTTCTCCTAACAGATCATTCCATGGTATTTCATTAGCAAGTATGAAAATGAAGTCAACGACGATGTTGAGATCATTTGTTCTTCAGGGGAGTATTTCAAATGTTTGTATGTTAAATGTGACTTGAAGCAGGTGGGACTTCAGGACTTTGTCCGTGCAAAGAACCTTCAGGAAGGTCAAACTGTTGTCTTCTGGCAGACTTCAAGTTCAAGAATTTGTGCGACTATATATGATGAAAATTTGTTGGAAGTAAATGTTTAATAGTAGAAATGTAGTCATATTAATTTCGTGCAGACAACTTTGTTTGATGGATGTTTATCTAAGATTGTAATGGTATTTATGCTACAATAGGACGTCGATTTATGTTTGCTGAATTAGAGTGTTTAAATGAAATTAGCAATTGATTTGTTGATCACTTATATGTCTATAGTAAAGATACAGATGCATTTTAGAAATGTTAAATATGTTCAACCCAATGAATATTCTGTCTTAGGTTTAGTACAGAATTGTTGAGCAGCAAATTCCCCTGAGTTACTCTTTGTCCCATGTACGTGTAGGTAAGTTATAGAACACCTTCTGATAAACTTGCAATGGATCCTTCAAGCAAAATAGTTTCTTAGCCAAGAATTAGTTATGAGATTTTCCTGATATTCTATTATAAACAATCAGAGAGTTGTTTAACTTTTAAGAAATGATGACCTTGTTATTATATGTTGCTGTAGTGTTAAATTGCAGCATAATGTGCTAATATTACATTGCATTCTCAGTATCACAACAGTTCCAATACAACGATTCTCCGGATAAAGTTTCAGTTTTGGTAATAATAGTGAAAACTTGCTGACATCCTTCGATTCGAAGCAATTCTTGTGGGAAAACACTTGTATCCTGCATGTTTATAGTTAAATCTGAGACGCGAGCAACCTTACTCTAAAATAGAAAATTTGTCTCCCATTTTTATTTCTTACAGGTTGATTGAGTAGATGAGAAATGGAGTTGTTGCAGAGCTTTGTGACGACAGTATGGTCTAAAGTAAGTCCTAATGTATAGTCCACATCCTCCACGGCAACAAATAGTTTAAACCTGAAACCATATAGCTTTTTTCAAATTTTATTTCTGACAACGCGGGTATATTTTTATACATACATGATAAATGTTAGAGTATTACCGTCGCTCCACCTTTTCAAAATTCATGTTGCATGATGGGCATATGTGAAACCCAGTGTTATACTTTGTTTCACCATAACACATTGGACATACATAATAATACCAACCCATTTCTTTATCAACCATAACAATCTTTCCTATAGCTTTGACCTTTTTCTGCACTCACATGTAATGTCAATTAAATTTGTCATGTAAGGAAGTATATCATTTAACGAACAATTTTCAGTAACAATGCATTCCAGTAGAGCTTCACCTCTGCATCAATGTGTGAGCTGCACAAATAACTTATCCGAAATAATGACAATATTTGAATGTCTAGATCAGACGCATACTTATAAGTAGAATTGACCTTATTTGTTTTGGTCCAATGTACCTGCAAGAGTGTATATATATTTATATTTGGTGGTCTGTCATTTGTAGAAATAGATTAAGTAAAATAGTGATTAAAGCATGAAGACAATTACATCGTTCCATAACTGTTGAACATAGCAGTGAGTGAAAACACAGAAGTTACAATGGAAGAGTCCATTAGAAACGTATGCTTATAGAAAGTAGCAAAATAAGAGATGATCAACGTACACGTTCCTTCTTTGGAACCTTTAACTGGGTGAGTGGAACATTTTCATCCATTTCTATTGTTATAACTTCGGTCTTCTTTCGAACTCTCCTCTTGCTGCTCGATCCCTTAGTACCGGGGGTAGCTTCTCTATCAATGGATGTTGTTATATCACTTCCAACCATTGGACACATTTCCTGATAAAAAATGACAGTATATGATTTATAAGTAACAACTTTAATGTTTGAGAACTAACAATAAGAGTGAGGAAATCGTCATACACTATCTTGCACGGTATCTATTTGTGATTGAACTTGATCATGTGTAGATTCTTTTTTTTGTCGACCACAACAATCTATCTTTGAAATGGTTACGGCTGTATAAAATTCACTATTGCTCGCTGGCGTTGTGTTGTATGGAGTAATAGTAAATTCATAAGTCTTGCATTGGAGACTTGTGATTTCAACTGGTAAACTGACTGGCCATTTCACCTGAAATGTTTGTGGAAATGATTTAAGCTAATTAAGTTGCTGTTACAACTTACAGAGTAACCTGTTTATTGTTACCTCTTCTTCATCATCATTAGAGTCACTATCCATTCCAACTTGAAAAGTTCTTTTTCCAATAGTTGTACGAAGTTCATTGTCCTGAAGCAACAATTCTATTTTTCCTGTCTCATCACTTGCGGTTGAGAAAACCCTAAATCTGTTAGTCAAGAAGAGAGACGGACTTTAATTTTTTTTAAGAGGTTTCATAGGAGTAATGATACATATATATAAACAGTTGAATACATCTTATCTGAGAAATCAAATTTGCGTAAACACTTGGAGCACTCATAAGTTCCATCTTTTTTGGCAACTTCTATCTGACATCTCCTACAAACTAACTGGTACCATTTCTTTTCAGCATCTATGCTTTGTATTTGAAGTACGCATGTGGCTTGTTGCTGCATTAAAACAATAAATTCATGTAGTTAAAATTAGAAACCACAAATTTTGACTTTGTAATTGTTGAACTAACATTTTGTTTTTCCTTGAAAAACTGTTTGAGCTGATTAACTTTCAGTTTCGTCTTCTTCTTCTGAACAGGTTCATCAACACACATAACGTCTTGAGTATTTAACTCTAAACTGCTCAGAAAAATGTAAGTAAATTAAGTAATAGGTAATGGTACAGCAACTGTTTCATTATAAAAAAATAACAGTCCAGTGAGGATCAGAGTATTACGAAGCACGTAGCTTTGTGACAATAGGATTATCACAGTTGATATAAAATCTTGTTGCTGTAGTGTTGCTGACAGAAACTTCTCCTACATTATATGTTCATGTGAGTATTTGTCATTAAATGGTGCATAAGTAGTTAGTTTCATATTATTTACCTTGCCAAATATTTGGTTTTGAGCACACAATTACTATGATTATTGGAACTTGAATGTCCGATTTCATAGCTTCTCTGAATTGTTCACAGAGTTCATTCCAGAACTTGACTTTTAGAGTTTCCCTGTTAATGGTATTAATTAAAGTATAATATTAAACGATGCAAGTATGTAGTCCGAAAAATCTTATATCGATAAATAAGTATATGATACCGTCCATTGTTTATGAAGAAGGTAACCAGTGATTTTGTACCATTGAACTGTTGTGCAGGCACAACATTTTCAACTACTCCGATAATATCTGTTCAAATTTAAAAAATTTAGTACAAAATTATGGAAATTATATACATTGAGTGGTAGTCAATAATAAAATCATACCCACTAAATATGACTTGTCATTTGCTAACCCTTCAACGGCATTGTATGGAAATATATCGAAATGTATCTTAGGGATAAGGTTGTCATTGTCTGCCACAGCTATTATCGAGGTGTCATCTTCAAAGAAAATATGTTTTGGATTTCTAACAATTTCTGGGCTTTGAGTATTATTTGACTTGTTCACAGTGAAATTAGTTATGGTATAACAACTTCCTTCAGCCACTTCAACATTCAGATTCTTTAAGATACTTGGATTAATAAATGCATGAATCCGAGTATTCTACAAAACATATGTTCAGACAGCATTAAATTGGCGAAAGTTAACAATATTTATAGAGCAAATTAATAAATATGAAATGAGTTAGTAAATACCCCATCATCAATTAGAAGCAGATGGAGGCCACCAGGCTCTGTATCACTTATAGGTCTTCCTCTCCAACTGGCTAGAACCCTAACTTTAATCTTCCAATCACGTCTATGACCATGAACCTCACGTAGTGAATCACATCTAGTTAAAGACATTTCACAATATTGTATGTACTGAAGAGTAAAAGCTCATATTTGGCTCTGAAGTGTGTAGATTTATATTTTCCTCCTTCCAATGTAAGAGATTAATAAAGTGTTTGGGGAAGGCTTGTAATGGCGGTAATAAAGGACAGCATAGGTTTGATTTAGGTGTCAGTGGTACAGAGTATTGTGTACATGTTAAAGTTTGAGTTTGACATCTACTTTGAACAAAATAAAGTGAGTTGTCCTCTCAACACTTTTAATACCTTTATGTCTATGTCTATCATTTTACTTCTATTAATTTTGAGGAAGAAGCTCAAAAAGTACTTTTATACCTATTATTTTATTTAGTTATCAAATATTTAATTAAATAATTTATTTGAAAAAACAAACACCCCATCGTTTTAAAAATTATATATGCCATTATTATTCAACCAATAAAATACATATTAATTGAAATATGGGTATTTATAAATATATTTTTAAAACGATAATACATATTAATTGAACCCATATATAATTGGTTGTCGTCATCGTCGTCACCTTTAAGAAAGTTATAAACGTTGAATTTCTTATTTCTGAATTTTTAAGAAAAGATACATGCCATTATTATTGAAGCAATAAAAAACATATTAATTGAAGTATGGGTATTTATATATATA
>JAUEJK010131971.1:0-11238 GCA_032274865.1 Eryngium alpinum | reverse complement strand
CAAAGCCACCTTATTCTATGCATTCCTATTACAACTTGACACTTGTTTACTATTGAGTAACAAGGTCCTTATTCATGTGGTTTAAGCTAACTATACAAGTATAACCCCTTATTTAGGAATGCAGCTAAGGACATCATCATCTACACATTCATCATACAAACCTAACAGAGTTAACAAACAAAATATATTTTACAAGCCCTTCCAGGCATCCCTGGGAATTACCGACGATCAATTGAACAAAGTATTTTCCGACCAAAAGTTTTAATTACTCAACACTTCACTTATCTTTTTTCTCCCCTTCGGCCTCCCATGGTTTCCTGTAGTTGGTCCGACCAGGAGTGTCGGGCTCCGAGTCAGAAGACTTGGGCTCTGGGGGATCATCATCTTCATTCTCAACCATTACAAGGACATCTTTATTTGGATTAACAAGATAGTCCTTGTAAGGGAGATTGGCCGACCGGAGCTTCCTTAAGATGTCATTCATCCCATTGTTATAATAATCCAGTTCGGCATTATTAGCCCTGCCTATCTCCTTCATCACCTTTTTGTCCCGACGCGTTACCCTCCTGGTCAGCCTGTCGTGATAACGTTGCAGCTCAGCCAGTCGGGCCTCAGAGGAGTTTGCTCGGTCATTTGCTTCATTAATCTTCCCTTCAGCTTCTTTCAATTTCTGCTCAAAGGACTTTTGCTTCCCTTCCTCATTCGCTTTGAAATTTTCCAAGTCAATAAACTTAGCAGCAGCCTGAGTGGCCCAACTGCCAGCCTGTAAAGTGTGATAAAGTTTAAGGGTTAGTCAGCGATCTAGTTACGAGAATAACTATTTTTACTTGAAATTAAAAATTACCTGATCTAGGTAAGCAAGAGAGTTGTTCATAACTTCAGCCCCCGACATTGAATCCGTCAGCAGAGCATCCTTTTTGCAATATAGCTAACGACCCAAGTCGGCCCCATGGGCGAAATGAACAAACTGCTCTAGCTCTGGCAGTTGGTCCAGCACAAGCTTATCATTCCTAGTCCTCCTAGTCGGACGGGTGTTATCCTCCTCCACATTGATTATCGATCTTTTGTCTTTTCTCGGTTTCTCAGTTGACATTTTTAACTGAGAAGTACCGTTGTCGCCAATTTGCTCGATCGCGGCATTGTCTGGATGAACAGCTGATGAAACATTCTTAGCTTCCCTTTCCTTCTCTGTTGCATTTAGTCGGTCACGGTTGATCTTGCCCATCACTGCACATAAAGCAAATATAGAAATATGATTTAAACAAGAAACAGTATATTTCTAAGTAAAAAGTTAGAGTATTAGCTAGAGAGAACACCTCCAATCTCGGTAAGGTAATCATTAGATAAGCATATCTTCTCGGGAATAGGCTCCGAGTCACCATCCAATAGCTTTTCATACTCAGTCTCTTATTCTTTGCTCAGGCTAGGTTTCTTTGGTAGTTTGGCTGATTTCTATACAGCAAACTTTTCTAGCTTTGGCCCGACTACCCAGCACCAGTGCTTTTCTTTTTCTTTGGTGCTCGTTTTGAGCTCATACCACTTTTGCTTATTTGCCCGAAGTTTAAGATTGAAGGTACCTCCCTCATTGTCCTTGTTTAGCAAATAATGTGCTAGAAGCAGTCGGACAGTCGGGACCACTTCTTCTTCTTTACATCTTCTGATGAAAGTGTTTAGGATGGTGTATGAGTTGGGAAGAAGTTGGTATACCGAAATTTCTATCTCGGTCAGGAAAGTCTGTATGAATTTATGAATGGGAAATCTCAGCCCACACTGGAGATGGCTTTCCGATACGCCAAATGCTCCTAAGCCTTCAGTGATGAAGTAGTCGGGTAATCTATCTGACTGAAGAGCAGTGACATAATGGAAATCCCTTCCAAGGGGGTATAGTTCGTGAAAGTTTGCAATGTTTGTGGCACGTAGTAGAGTCGGGTGGTTAAAGGTTGGATAAGTTTTGTTGTTTAAAAAATTAGAGTTTTTAGGTGCACTAGGGTTTATGATTTGATCTGATTGGGTTTCTTCTGACCCATTATCTTCAGTCGGATGGTTGCTTGGTCCCACTTGGTCAGCCATTTCAGGTAGGTCTAGATCTACAAAATTTTTGGGAGTAGAAGTTATTTCTTAACTGTTTTGGGGAGAAATTTGAAGACCTAATTGACTTAACGGAGTCAAACTACTATCTTGAGACATGGGCAGGGGGACAATCATCTGTCATTAAATAAAGTCTAATCGGTCAGTCAGTCGGGCCAACGACCGAACAACCTTATAAGATTACATATTACCGAGATTGGGGGTATTCTGAGTAAACAATTTTTTGCTAAACGTAGCGTATTCAAGTCACGCACCGCTGCTAAGCGCCGTCGTGACTGGCGGAGAACGTAAGGTGTCAATTGACGCCATTTTTCAAAAATCTTCTGTGTTTAAGCTTTTAGCGAATCGTTTACAACATTACTGGTTTTCATATGTTACAAACGAGAAAACTTCTATTCATTGATGATTGGGCGATTATAAACAGTCGATTGAAACAAAAATTTCCAACATCAAAACCCTCTTTACACATAGTATGTGTGGGTTGTTTCATATATTGAAGTCTTTGGAGAAGTCTGTATAAGTTCTATTTACGTGATTACAAGTGTTTATAGCATCATTTTCACAGAATCGATTTCGAAACGGCAATGAAAAAGATTGAGATTAATAGTTGAAGAAGTTCGTACCTGATGATTCCAGAAAATGAAAATGGCTTCTTGATGTTTGAACTGAGCTTCAATCTTTCTCTTGCACTTTCTCTCTCCTCTACACGATTTGCATTGATGAAATGATGGGGGGAACCCAACAGTTGGCTTTTTTATGTATGTGGGTTTGAATGGACGGCCACGATTTAGCGCCTTTTCACTGATAACTCCAGGATGTTGACACGTGGTAACGCGTGTATTGGAAGCTTTTGTGGTGTCTATCTGTTTGTTCTCGTAGTCGGTGTGTCTCTTAAGTGTTTCACATGCTCAGCTTGTCAAACACTTGGGGCCTGTTGGGCCGTGTATTGTGCGGTCGGCCCAATGCTCAGTCAGCCCACTCCTTGGTCAGACTAATTGGGCTGGGATAACTTAGTCGGCCCACCCTGATATATATTTTATATTATTGCACATGCTACTAATCATATGATAGGATATATGAGGACTCTACAAGTAGACTCCAAGAGCAATTCTACCTATGAATCCATATAAAAGGGTTAGTTTTACATTTGTTGATAGACATTCATATTATTCTACACATTCAATCCACTAAATACCACGCCGGATGTGAATTGGGGGATCAAGCCCCCACCTTTGTTCTGTTTTGCAGGTTGGTCGGACGGTCGAACGACAGAGCACGAAATCCTGCACCAACATAAATAATGACAAATATGTGTAGGTACAAAATTATATATATAAACATATACATTATTAATAGTCTACATTAATTACCAAAGAGACGCCCAGAAAATACAAAGCGCCTATATATTATTGAAGTATAGCCAAAACCTTGTGCTTTAAATTTTATTTGGGTCACATTTTAGACTTTTAACTTATATATATACTATAAAGCACATTTTCTACACTAAAGGTACAGTGGACACTAACAACGCTCTTTCACTCAACTGATTCTCTTTTATCTAACTTTCAGTAGATTCTAATTGATTTTTCTCAAAATTAAATATGAAAGGAGTTGGATCAAAAGGTGAAACCAAAAAAGCTGACACCATGTAATTTTTTTGGTTTATTTTGATTATTTGTTCATTAATACCATTTATGTGGTGTAATATTTTTGAATGATTAATAAAATGCTACAATGGTGGGTATAAATAGATGAACCCTATGTCACAATCGACTAAAAGCTAGAGGAGGTTGTTGGGAGTCGGCCATTATTATTTCATTAAATATCAAAATCCACGCAGATGTCTTAAAGATGCAAAATTCGGGTACATTATCTGACTAAAATAGATGTAGATGTATGGATAAATATAAATATTAGTTTTTCACGAACTTTACACGATTTTTTTCTAGCTGTCATATAATGTAATATATTTTATCTAAATTTATATAATTTTATAAAATAATGTATTTAAATAAACTAAAAGATAATTCTAGATATAATTTCCATGCTTCTTGAAAGTGTAGATTAGATGTACTAAACTTTTGATCTTTTATGATGTACAATGAATCTAAATGACTGTTTAGACTATTTTTTCATGTTCTAGAATACTAAGGATTTTTTCAGATTATATCAACACTTGAGATGGCGTTCTGATTGGTACATAATACTTAGATATATTACTCCACTTTTCACGTTCAAATTCTTCCGACCCCATCAAGAACAACCTTAAATATAATATACAATGAATAGTTATAAGAGAGAGTTATATTGAACAACAGTACAAAGGTGAATTCTATGCACAATATACATATGTTCTTCTAGTGTTCATGGAATACCCTTTCATCCTTGTTCATTTGATTCTGAATTTCCAGGTTGCAAAGAAGGCACCGATTGATCCACATTCGTCATTTCTTCCTAATTTTCTTCGATCTTTTCAAAGTCCGCCATGAAGACGTTATAATGTTGGATAATAGCTTTACGCTTTCTGTGAGGCAGTTGACTTGTAATGTAATTACAGAATGTCTCACAAGCAATAGCATTAAACAATGCTATAGCATTCTCAAACACCTTATGTTCGCTCAACGTCCATCTGTCATGAGTGTATGGCTTCTCATCTAAATCTTCAATGGCCGAAGAATTCAATTAGAAATTGTCTGCAGGAGAGTCTTCAAAATATAAATTCGTTAAATCCATCGTAATTAAGGGTGCTTGGTAGGGAATGAAAGGATAGTTGTGTGTTGAAGAGATAATTAGTTCAATGACCAATATTTATAACTATCCAAAGCACGTAAACATTTAGCTAGTTATTGCCAAATATCTATAAGATCTTACTGAATTGTGTAAAGATCCTGGTTTAATACTATTACAATCTTAGTGGATATTGTGTGAGGTACTGTAACTTTTTCATTTATTCCCTTAATTTATTATTTTTTTCATTTTTACTCTAATTAGATCTGTTGTCTATTCTCTTTTGCTTAACTACAATTTAAACATAATTATAGAGGTTGTATAAAACCTTATGTTTAGTTTAAAATTGGTGCAAATTAAAATTAGACTAAAATTGTAACATCTTTATTATTTTCACCACATTGTATATGAATTAAGTTATCAATTTTTTTTAAAATTTTAAGAGGGTAAACTAAAATGTATATCATTATTGTGTGTTATTAATATGCTTTATTCTGACTGTTTCTAATGTAAGTTATTTGATATTTATGTACGAATAAAAAACTTTTAAAAATAATAAAATATTAATGTATCATATATATACACACATGTATATTTATATACTCCTTTGCGGAAAGAGAAAATATAGAGCGTGAAAGTGCTGCCCCATTTCACTTTTCTGTGACATCCCTTCTCCTTTAATGTTGTATAACATTAATAACCAAAGAACATTAATGCCTATACATTATTGAATTATAACCAAAATCCTGCGGTTTGAATTATCAATAACATTAATCCCTTTTTTTTGATGTATTAACTGTTATTATATAGATAATTTGTATAGTTTTAATATACATATTTACCCTAAATATAGTCATGTACTGAACTTAGATTAATTACAAATATTAGACTTAGTAAAGTATTATAATATATTGCACGTTTTATATCATCGATTAAGCATATACAATAGTAGTCTACATTAATTATGGAAGAACCAAGAAAAATAAAAAGTACCTATGTGTACTGGTATGGGGGTCAGTTGACCCACTCAGATTTCAGTAATTTTAAAGTTTTATGTGTATTAGATATTTAGAAAATAAATTTTAATGCTAAATTTTGATATTAATCCTCCTAATTTTATGATATTAGATTTTGACCCCTTCAATTATATCTTTCACAACGTCCCGCATATAAGATTATTGAATTATAGCCAAAACCGAGAAAAATGAATTTTGTTTTGGTTTACATTTTAGACTTTTATTATATATATATACACTATAAAGCTTACATATCTCACCACACATAAAAGAAACAAACTATAGTTACAACGTATTTGTATCTATATAGATGTTCTCTCTGTATTAAATATACTCCTTTTGCATTTCCTCATTCGCACATTTTCCACACGGGATGTACAGTGGACACTAACAAGCCTCTTTCATATAGTTGATTCTCTTTTAACTAAGTTTCAGTCGATTCTCATTGATTTTTCTAAGAATAATTATATATGAAAGGAGCTAGATCAAAAGGTGAAATCAAAAAGGCGGACAACAGGTAGTTTCTTTGATTTATTTTGATTGTTTGTTCATTAACAGTCAAATATTATTGTTTATATTGAAGTATTTTAGTTTTTTTTTTTTGCTTTGTTGAATTATTTGTTCCAAGTTGAAGATCAGAGCTGCTACCACCGGTGGAAGTCACAGGTTGGCAAAGCACCGGTGGAAGTTACAGGCAAAGAAAGGAAAGGCCAAGAAGGATCCTAACAAGCCCAAGAGGCCTGCTGCTGCATTTTTTGTTTTTGTGTATGAATCATCAACCTTGATATTTGAGATTGAAGTTAATTTGTAAGATAATCTTTTTGATTGTTTGGGAAACTTTGTGGGTTTAGGGAGGACTTCAGGAAGATGTACAAGGAAATGAATCGAGAAAACAAATCTGTCGTTGTGGTAAGCTTTTGATACGTACTTTTGGTTTTAATCTTTGTGCGCATATGTTATTGTCTAAATTTTAGTGGTGCTTGATTTTTTAGGTTGGAAAAGCAGGTGGAGATAAATGGACGTCCATGTCTGAAGCTGTGAGTAATTTGTGAAATCTTTCTTATAAAATTTAGATATTAGAAAAGCTTTAAATTGTACGAGGGATTGTATAACTTGTGATCTTTGATCGAAAATAGAAGAAAGCTCCGTATGTATCAAAGGAAAGGAAAGTTGAGTATGCTAAGAAAATGCTGACATACAACAATGGAAAAAATCAACAAGGTAATTAGTTGTTGTTTCCTTTTGCATGCTAATTATAACTAGAGTTATACTTAACAACATTTATGTAAAGGATTTGACGCGTGCGTTAGATGAGAATGAAGTTGAAGATGACAGTTAATATCAGAAGAAGCTCGTGACGATGAAGATGATGATGAGAGTGCAGATATCAGTATATTTGCTCTTCTAATTACATTATTCATATAAAGATTGTGAACTTAATCTCTAGATGTTAGAAATTAAGGTGATGAAAATATATGTATATATTTGCAGTATGATTATGAGGAGTATAATAATGAGGACGATGCTGAGCTAGTAAACAATAGGATAGGAAAAGAACTGGAACTTGGATGTTGTTTCTTCTTATTACTATTGTGTATTTCTACAATAAACCAGCTAGTTTTTTACTTGCTGGAACTCATTCTTATATCAATTTATATTATAAATCAACTATTAAACTCCAAATTTAAAATTATTGAACACAGCCATATGTTTTGTCAAGATGCTTCTGAATTGTTGTTCAGTGTAAAAAAAAAGAGTATAAAATAATTTAAATTTAAAGATATTGCACACACATGACACAACCATATCTTACAATATCTTTAGAAAACATATTGGCCCTGTTTGTGTTTGTGTACGATTATAAGGGCAATGAGAATGTTGTGTTATATCTTGTGCTATAGTTATATTATGTACAAAATCTATAAAACACCACTTTAATGGTATGTTATACTTCGTGCTAAAATAGCACCGTGCTATATTTTGTGCTAAATATAGCACAAACTATAGCATTGTGCTATAATATAGAACAATGTATCTGAGTGGACCTTGTATTATAATATTATAGATGTAATTGTACTATAGCACCAAACTTAATTTTTTTGTAGTGTATTTCATATTTTACTATTGGAGGGGTGTAGCTATTTTAGCAAAAAAAATCACTTTTTGGTGCTAAATTATAGCAATAGCTATAGCTAGCACAACCATTGGCCATGCTGTAAGTAGAGCCGGCTATATGACAAGTGCGAGATGGGTCACCGCTCAGGGCCCCAAAAATTTTGGGGCATCAAAATTATAAAAATTTATTAATATATTTATTATATTTAGGCATAATTTTTGTTTGTAATTAAATTTTAAGTTTTAAAAGGGTAGTAGAATTATAAAAAAATTAGTAATAATACTAATATATTCAGAACATAATTTAGTGTAATCCTTTTTTAACTCAGTTTTAGTAAAAATATAAGATTAATTTAGTGTAATTTAGTGTCTTTTACACTACTCACAACAACTACAACAACAACAACAAGGTATCACATATCTTCCTACTATTACATCTCTTCCTCTCAACGTTTCTACCACTCATATTCATTACAATACAAATTTCCACGGGAAGTTATGTATAACATTGAATTTAATTTTTATATCTAAAATTATAATTGCTTCCGTTGTTTAGGGTTTTTCAAGGTAAAGTTAGGGATTTTTGAGTTTATCTTATATATTTAGGACCTCATTTTTTTCATATTGCACCGGGCACTTAAAAATGATTAGACGGCCATGGCTCTAAGTGTGCTTATAAGTGTATCAAAAAAATAAACACCTCTTACATTACTTTTTATTTTTTCACTTATAAACAGCTTATAAGTAAACACAAACACCCCCATTATTTGGTGGAATAAAAAAAACAAATTGAAGAAGAAAAGTTCTGAGCCTCTGCTTTTTTATGCTGGTCATTGCAAATGCTCCAATCTGAAAAGCAGCTTGTACAAGTTTAGTTTTTGAGCTGATCTGCCAAAGAGCAAAAGTTTACTGCATATATATCATGATACCAATGTCCGCCTACCAATGTGTATCAAGTTTAGGTGCTTACAGATTCATCTACAAAACTGGCCATGCATAAATGATTCATGTAATAAGTTTACTGCATATATATCATGATACCAATGTATATCAAGTTCGTGTATATATTTTTATCTTATTTTATTAACATACAAAGTTTACATTAAAATAATTTCCTTTATATACTTATATTAAAACTGAATTATATATAAACTAAATAAATAGCTAAATAACATTGTTTTATATAATTCTATTTATGATATAATGACAGGTAAATTATTGAATATTACTTTTATAGTTATATCTTAAATCATCAAACAATATAACTTAGATATCTTGCATGATTTTGCTTTCAAAATATATTTTTATTAAATAAATAAATATTTTTATTCAGATATTTTAAAACATATTATAAAATAATCATATTTTTTATATTTAGAAATTTTAATTATTAGGTATCGATCTTTCAAATTTGTCAAATTATTCCTAAGAATTTGAGTGTTTTCTTTTTTGATATTTTATTATTGATTTGTGTAATTATATAAGAAATATAGTACTCCAATATTATCATATTTGCTGTTTGTTTGTTTGTTTATGTGCGTGTGATGGTTTTCCATTTTGTACTTTGGGCCAACCTTTTGGTGTGGGCTAACCTATAAGCGGAAACACTGGGCTAAGGTTTATGGATTTAGGAGTTAGGACTTTTGGGTTACGGCCTACGGTATATTCCAGCCTACTCTAAGATCCAACAATAATGTGATTACTAAATTTTGCAAAGGTAACATTGTAAATTAATTATTGGGAGTGATGTACTATATTTAGTGTATAGTCTATTATAATCAAATTTAATAAAGTTTATTATATCAAATTTAGTTAAAGAATAATATTAAATTTCATATTTTACTTTTTTATATTAGAATTTTATTTTAATATATATTATTATTATTTTATGTCTCTTTTAAGAAAAATATATTGAATTCAATATATATATATATATATAACTTTTAATAGATATAAATAGTTTATAAAAACTTAGATTTGATAAAAGAAATATATGTATGAAATAATTTTGAAACTTAAAAAATATTTAGAGATATTTAAGTTACAATTATTTATTTTGAAACTTTAACAACCTTTACAAAATCAAAAAATGAAATTTAATTATCAATTGAAATTGTTTTAAAATCAATTTTATCAAATACATAAATTTGTAATAATAGATTATGGTTCTTGCTTTATTGTAGAAGAGTATTCTTTGTCTGTCACTAATTCACCTCGCACAAATTTACCAAACTACCCTCAAAATGATGTACCCCAATTTTTATTCCCAAACCCCATCAATCAATAAACCTATAAGCGTAACAACGACATAATATCCCAAGGCTAAACATGTCATTTAACTCATAATCTATACAATAACCCCAATAACCTAGATTTCTGAGATCATGCCACGTAAGCAGCACAGGTTACGCATATACCAAATCAACGGTCCAGATCAAAAATTAAAGAAGCACACAGAAAACACAAAGCCGAAAAGAATACAAGTATATCAAACCAACCAATGAAATTCAAGTACAAGGATCGATGACGTGGCAGTAAATATTTGAATTCCCGCCAAAAACCCCACAAGGGGCTCCAAAAAATTTGGGTTACATTCTAGACTTTAATGTACCTCACACACACACACACAAAAGAATAAGCTAGGAGTGAAAAAACGTATATTGCTATATTTTGTATATCTATAGATTTTTTCCTCTCTATATAATTCTCCTTTGCATTTTCTCTCTCCACACATTTTGTAGACAACAGGTATGCTATCCACTAACTCGCTACTTTGACTCAGTTGAGTTTTTCCCGAGTTCTCAGCGAGTTTCATTGAGTTCTTCCGAGTTTCTGCTTATTCTCACTGTTTTTCATCGTTTTCACAGTTTTTACACAGATTTAGCGATGAAAGGAGGTAGATCAAAAGGCGAAACCAAAAAGGCAGACAGCAGGTAGTTATTTTTGTTGATTTTTAGTTTCTTGACTGAGTTGATTGTTGTTTAGATCTTTTATGGTTTTGTTTTTGGTGAATTAGTTTGGCTGTGAAGAAGAGAGGTGCTGCTGGTGGTGGAAGTAAAAAGCCAGCAAAGAAAGGAAAGGCTGAGAAGGATCCAAACAAACCCAAAAGGCCTGCTAGTGCTTTCTTTGTTTTTATGTAGGAATCCTTAACTCTAATATTTCAAGATCTAAATATTCATTTTGTGAGAAATTGTTTTTATTTTTTTCGAATTTTTTTTTTGGAATTAGGGAGGATTTCAGGAAAACCTATAAAGAGAAGCATCCGAAAAATAAATCAGTCTCTGTGGTAAGA
>JAUEJK010131753.1:0-11242 GCA_032274865.1 Eryngium alpinum | reverse complement strand
CTTTAAGCCCATCCAAACAGCTTAACTTAAAGTGAGAAAACCACTTATAAAAAAAAGCTTGAAAAAAAGCACCAAATAGGTGCTTTTTCTTTCAGCTTATAAGCCGCAACCGCTTATAATTGGTAGACAAACAGCGGCAATATATGATTTTTGATATTCGGCTGTACAATTAATTAATTAAACTTTTTTATAATTTTAACTAAATACAAATAACTAAAGTAAATAAATTTTATATTTAATTATATTATTTTTAAATTACGTATAAAAAATATTAAAGAGACTGTTCTAAACTTTTGGAGGTTTAAAATTAGATGTTACGGATCAAAATATAGCTCTGAAATAAAGGCATACCTGACTCTCGCGAAGGTCCGAAGCTGATCACCTTAAGCTCCTAGAACATCTGCCGAAAAACCTGAAAAATCGGTGGGGGTTGGTCCCATCAGAGGGACTCGGGTACAAGAATAAGTAATCTGAATATGAGTATGTTCACTAAGTTGGAGTTAGAAATTGCATATCTGATTATGAAGAATAAACACCTTTATATAGGCGAAGATTAGGGTTTCAGATCCCTATTAGGAATTAGAAATCTATTATATTTGGTAATTTTCTTTACCTTATTTCTTCTTTTCTCGCACCCAAAGACAAGGAATCATTACTTGATTTACCTTATTAATTTTAGGGTTTCTCCACCTCCTCAATAATTATTAGCCGTATTGGGATTTCGCCGTATTGTGTATTGGGCTTCATAGGAAATTTATTCTTCTTATCAGTTGGACTACCTCGTCCTAATTCGAACCTGGATAGTACCTATCCAGGGTTTATTGGGCTTATTGGGTCGATCCCTATTTTTGGGGCCCCTACATTTGCCCCCAATTTTTGAGGTGATTTATTCCTCGGAAATATGACTCGTTTCATACCAAAAATCGGGTCTCTGAGAAATTTTTCGTCCCCTAACCTTTCTCCTAGGCTCTGGCGCCTAGGAGAAACATTGGGAAGCAAGCTTGGTGCTTTTTCCCATAACTATTCATCTCCCTAGGGACTAGGCACCTGGGAGAGTGATTCTTCTACAATGTTGGCGGTTTTTAGGAGCCTCCAAACACTACCCTAGGCACGGGGCGCCTAGGAGTCCCTCTCCTCATTATTTTGGCATGCTTCACCTAGATCTAACCTACTCCCTAGGCGCCTAGCGCCTAGGAGAACATCTCCATACTAATTTGGCATTATAATATGGTTGCTAGAGGTCTCCCTAGGCGTTAGGGCGCCTAGGAAATTTTACACACCTCATACTGACGCTTTACAACATTCTTAACACCTCTCATAGGCGCTAGGAGGCTATCATTCCCTTACATTGGCATTTTGCCAAGGGTTTGAAGCTATTTCCTATGCGCAAGGCGCCTAGGAGTTAGCCCTCACCCATCTTGACATTTTAATGGGTTATCTTAGAGTCTAGGCTTTTTAACGTCTAGAAACCGTTACTTCTCCCTTCTTGGCGTGATATACCTAATAGGTGAACATAATTTGATATCCATGGAGCCTCCTTGGCCAAGAAGCTACTATCCATCTCATTTCCTGACTCACCAGAGTCTAATGATACTCATAGGTGCATGCACCTAGAAGCTATATTCCACCCAATCTCTGTGGTTTAGGGTTATGATAGGGATTTATCCTAGTCGTTTATGCTTAGAAGATCCCTTATTTCCCCTTTTAGGCACTCTTTTATCCATACTAAGATATTTCTCCTAGGCTCTCATACCTAGAAAGGTTACCTGCAGATCCATTTAGGGTTTACACTCCTACAGAACGATTACCATTTTAAGTAGTTGAAGTGGCACGTCTTCCCACGTCCCTTGAACTTCCAACTCTATATAAACCCTCCTAGGAGGAGGATCTCCTCACTCTCAACATTATACTCTCTCTCTTTACAACTTCTCTCTAGTTTTGTTCTTTAGAGTTTCAAGAGGCAATGGCAGACAACAATCATCCCAAGAAGAAGTCGAAGAAGTCCTCCTTCTCAGGTTTTCATTCAGACTTATTCTTAGCAATTTAAAAGTTCTCAAATAATAGTTTCTACATCTAGTTTACCTTTTATTCGTGTAGTCCAATAGGAGCTTGCCCTGTTATTAGAAGGCAGCTCAATCATCTCCATCTTCGACCCCTGCCTCTGAGCCTTCTAAGAAGAGAGCTAGGGATTCTCCGCCCAAAGCGGCTCTTCCTCCTCTTGCCTCTTCTTGTTCTAGTAGTATTCACTTCCAAAGGGATTAGACATTCGGTCTCGGTGACTTAGTGATTAAAGATCCGAAATTTGCTCAATAATGGTCATGGGGTTCCATCACTCCTCGTGATAAAACAGATCTTGTGTACAACTCTCAGCCCGATAATGTTAGGGCTCACGGCACTTAAGCTATGACGTCAGTAAGATTTTCTTCTACTTCTGAACATCATTTACTCTTGATGTCCCTTGATAATATTTTTCCTTTTGTTAGTTTAACTGCTACTTCCAAGCGGCGATGCATCATGTCCGCTTTTTGGAGTCTTCTCTTATGGATAAGGAGAAGAACATTGAGGGCCTTCAAGATGAATTATCCCAAACTGAGGAAGGCAAAGAAAAACTTCAGTCCGATAATGCTCGTTTTAGAGAGGAGGTTGAGAACCTCCGAAGTCAGCTTCACACCGCCTGCACCAAAATCATCCACGACTTTCTGAAGTCTCCTTTTTACCGTTATAGAAAGAATAGAACGGCTAGTAGGAGGTTCCCATCCGTCTACCATGAGTGTTGTGATGAGTTTGTGAAATCCATTACTAGGGTTCATCCCGACCTTGATCTCTCTGAATGCAAGCTTCGGGTTCCCAAAATTCAGTTTGTTGAAGATACAGACGAACAATTCAACTGGTAGTGCTCGAAGGAAGGTTCATCAGATGAGGAAGCCTCATCTTCAGTCGAGGAGGATGAAGATGAGGACGACGATGACTATGATGATGATGATAATGATGATGATGATGGTGGTGGTGGTGGTGGTGGCGGTGGTGGTTCCAGAGCTCTGACTATGATGCAAAACCCAAGGGGTAGCCCTGTAGATTCTCTTGTAGATCGACTTAAAGTAGATCTAGATAGTGAGGGGTGAAGTGAATTCACTTCTTAAATATGTATTCGAAGTTGTTCTATGATTAACGAAAAAAAACTCTTTTTCTATATACTTGCATTTACATAGTTACTGATAGTATTTACGTAAACTAGTAATATGCCATGACTGAGGTTACTCTTCTCCTTCAAGAGTTTGAAAATGATAGAATCCTAATCCAAGATTTCTCTTTACATGATAAGGACTTTCCCAATTTGGAGACAACTTCCTCTTCTCTTTCCCAGAAGCCTCTAACCTTCGAAGCACCAAATCTCCATTAACGAAGAACCGCTTCCAAACCTCTATGAGCTGCTTCCTCTCGCTTCTCCTCAATTAGATCAGTTTCCATCCTCAACAATCCCTTGTTCTCCTCATCATTGAAGTTTTCTATCCTTGGCGCCCGCAAAGCCTGGTACACAGGTATAACTGCTTCTACTCCATACACCAGAAAAAATGGGGTTTCTCCTGTAGACTCTCGTGGAGTAGTCCTGTAAGACCATAAAACATTTAATAGTCGCTCTACCATGCTCCTTTGGCAACATCTAGCATTTTCTTTACCCCATCAAGGATGATCTGATTTGCTCTTTCTACTTGTCTGTTGGCTTGAGGGTGTGATACCGCTGCAAAACGTAACTCAATTTCCCACTCCCTACAGTAGTTTTTGAATTCTATGTTGTCAAACTGCTTTTCATTATCAGCGATAATAATACGAGGTACCCCATATCTAGAGATGACATCCTCCCATAAAAAAACTAATTACCTTCTCTGAAGTGATTTGCGCCAACGATCGAGCCTCAATCCACTTTGTAAAATAGTCAATAACCACTACCAAAAACTTCCTTTGTCTAGAGGCAGGAGGGAATGGTCCCAGTATGTTAATGCCCCATATAACGAAAGGTAAGGATGAGGTTACGGAAGTAAGTTCATTAGGAGGTTGCCTTGGCACAGATGCAAACTTCTTACATTTATCACACTTCTTTACATAATCCATGGTATCCTGCTTCAAGGAGGGCCAAAAGAATCCTTGTCTCATGATTTTCTGTGCAAGCATCCGTCCTCCAACATGTTGTCCGCATTGGCCGTCATGAACTTCCTCTAATGCCGTACGTGCTTCATGTGGTCCTAGGCACTTCAGATAGGACATGGAAAAAGATCGTCTGTATAGGGTTCCTTCTAAAACTATATACTGGGGAGCCCTTCCCTGAGTCTTCTTAGCTTTATCTGGATCTTGAGGGACTTCTTCTTTGAGAAAATATATCTTGATTGGTTCCATCCAGTTAACCTCCACATGAATAGGGGCCAATAGTTTTGCTGCTATGCATGGCTGATCTTGAGTCTCTGAGTATACATTGCCTTCATAAGCCCTAGGGAGAGCCTCTGCAGCAAACTTGGATAATTCATCAGCAGTTAGGTTTTGCTCTCTCGGTATGTACTCCAGAGTCCATTCCTCGAACTGCGATAACATGG
This sequence comes from Eryngium alpinum, assembly GCA_032274865.1. Classification (NCBI taxonomy): domain Eukaryota; kingdom Viridiplantae; phylum Streptophyta; class Magnoliopsida; order Apiales; family Apiaceae; genus Eryngium; species Eryngium alpinum. The sequence continues at coordinate 6,656 of JAUEJK010131753.1, read as the reverse complement.
TTGTTTCCATCTTGACATATTTTTCTAGCTTAGGACCCTTTACCTCATAGGTTCCACTAGTTGGGAATCTCCCCGTATTATCAATTTCTCTGCCCTTAAGGACCTTACCAAACACAACCCCACTATTAAAGCTTCATACTCAGCTTCATTATTAGTTATCTCAAAAGTAAGGGTCACTGCATACCTGATAAGAAAACATCAAGGGCTCTCTATAATCACGCCTGCTCCTCCACAACGAGCGTTGGATGCCCCATCGAAATATAAGCTCCACACTTCCTTCTCTTATCCAATCACTTAGGGGTTTGGGTCTGCTGCTTCTAATGTCTCTTCTTTATTAGGAGCAATAGTACACTCCACTATAAAATCAGCTAACGCTTGTGCTTTGATCACTGTCCGAGGGCGATATCAAATATCATACTCACTTAGCTCCATTGCCCACTTAACCAGCCTTCCATTGGCATTGGGTTTATGCAATACTTGGCGGGGAGGTTGATCCGTCAAGACTTCTATAGTATGTGCCTGAAATAAATATAAATTTCTTTTGGAAAGAAAAAGAAAGGAATAAAAATTCAAAATAAATAGATAAAAATATATTTAAGAAAAATGTGCACACAGAATGGGCCCAAAACGAATTGGGCCACTCGTTGGAAAGGTAATTGCTATAACAAATAAATAAAATGTGGTGGTTTTGACCATTAAATATTTTATTAATATATTTATACTGTTGAGAGGCGGTGAGACGCAGCCTATATATAGTCGTGCGCCACCCCCCTCCCCCTCTCATTTCACAGGTCGTTGTCCACAACAAACAGGTACGTTTCTTTCTTTAACTTTTATTGTTTAAATATATAATAATAATTATTATTTATTAGATCATTATCATTTAATTATTATTTTTAAGTATTATTATTTAAACATTATTATTATATTATATTAATATTTAATTAACAAATTAATGCTAACCTGTAATTATTGGATTAAATAGAACGACAAAGGATCTAAAGGGATAAGGATATATCCAGTACATGTGAGTGTTCTGACTCTTAAATATTTTAAATTAAAATTGAAATTAATATTATAAATGAATGCATTCATTTTTAAATGTTCTTATTCATACATGTTTTTAACATGAAAATTATGTGTTCAATTATGTATGCATGAGCCCTTGACCATAGGCGGTCCATTTCCTTCTGGACTGGCAACAGACCATGTCAGATTTGGTTTGCAGCCTAGGGTCTGCCTTATACCGGCTATAGCCAGGAGTTGGTTAAAATGAAAATGAGGTTTTGATTTTGGCATGGAACTGCAGCCATGACCCCATTTTGAGGTGATAAGGCAGAGACTGACGAGTCTATTTTGAGGGGATAAGGGGAGCGACTATGTCGCTTGTGTGATAAGTTTTTGAAATTGAAAGATATTAAATTCTAATGAAATATCTTATTTTCTTACACATGTATAGTGTATGGAATATTCACTCAACCTTCCCAGGGTTGACCCGTTTTCTTAAAATAATATATTTCAGGTGATCAAGAATTCATCGACCCACGTGTTTGATAGTGCGTTGGATCGGCTAATAGAACTAATATACTTCTGTAGTTATCCTTTGGGTTGTAAAATGTAGACTTTATGTACAACTGTATCACTAAAAGACTGTAATAATATTTTGTGCTTGGATTTGTAGTTAATTGTTCATGTTTCCGATAGCGCACCGATTTGGGTCCAGGTAAACCGGGTCGGGGCGGTAATGACTAGAGCTAATGCCATCTTCTCAATCTTCTCATACTTCAGCTCCGCCTCATGTAAAATTTTGCTCACATAATGCACCGGTAGTTCCACTCCTCCTTGGTCTCTAACCAATACCGCACTCAAGGCAGACTCTGAGATGGCTAAGTATACGGCTAGTATGTAACCCTGCTCTGGTTTTGCTAGAAGGATAGGGGAGCTGAGGTATTCCTTTAAACCATCAAAGGCCTCTTGACACTCTGTGGTTCATTCAAACTTCTTGGCAGCCCTCAGTACTCTGAAGAATGGTAGGCATCGTTCTCTGGCTTTGGACAAGAATCTTCCTAGAGCCGCTACTCTCCCCGTAAGCTGATGTACCCCCTTTGGCATTGGTTGGCGGCCTCATGTTAATGATAGCTTGTATTTTATCTAGGTTCGCTTTAATCTCTCATTGAGAGACCATCATCCCTAAACATTTACCAGCTCCTACCCCAAATGAACACTTGTCAGGATTCAACTTCATATTATGTTTACGCAATATCTGGAAGGTTACTTCAAGATCTTCTATGTGGGATTCCTTCTTCTTACTCTTCACTAACATATCATCAATATACACCTCCATGGTCCTTCCGATTAAAGGTGCAAATATTTTGTTGACCAATCGTTGATAAGTGGCTCCTGAATTGTGCAGTCCGAAGGCCATCACCATATAGCAGTATAGTCAATGCTCAGTTATGAAAGATACCTTGGGTATGTCTTCTTCACATATTTTGATTTGGTGGTATCCACTGTAAGCATCCATCAAACTCAGCATCTCATGCCCAACTGTAACGTCTATTAATGCGTCAATATGCGAAAGAGGGTAATGGTCTTTGGGATAAGCGCCATTCAAATTCGTGAATTCTATACACATCCTCCACTTCCCATTAGGGTTTCATACTAGCACAGGATTTGCTACCCACTCAGAATATTGAATCTCTCGTATGAACCCTGGTTCCAAAAGTTTCTGAACTTCTTGATCTATGATCCGCTGCCTCTCCATCCCAAAGTTCTTCTTCTACTGAAACACTGGTTTCTTGTGAGGTAATATGTTCAACTTATTTATAACTTATCACATTTGGGTCAATCATGGGCATATCAGCAGCTGTCCATGCAAAGATGTCTCGGTTCTCCTGCAAGAAGCGTGTTAATTCCTGTTGTTCTGCTTCCCCCAAGTTAGCTCCTATGTAGGTGACCTTCTTCACATCGGTCTCATCAAGGGGTATGGTGAGGAGCTCTTCTACTGGCTGACCTCTCTTCTCTTGAGAGTTCTTCCTCACGTCTAACTCCGCCATAAGAAGGTTTCTCCCCCTTTTCATGTTCCTTTGTTGAAGTCATACAACAAATCTGAGTGGTGCCAACATCACATTTGTGGACTCCTACGCCTCGAGGAGTTGGGAATTTAATTATTGCATAGTATGTAGATGACACAGCTTGAAACTGGTGTAATCCCTTTCTTCCTAATATCGCGTTGTATACAGATGGGCTTTCCGTAACCACGAATTCCAGAATCTTGCCCTATACTGTAGCTCCTTCTCCAAGGATCAGGGGAACCTGTGTGACAGCTCTAGCGGGAGTTTCTCCTCCTCCAAATCCTATCAGAGGATTCTTAGGTTTTTTACAATCCTTGTATAGGAAATCCTAATTTTGTGAAGGTCTGGAAGAATAGGATATTGACGGCAGCTCTGTTGTCTACTAATATCTTCGTAGCCCATTGATTACCCAATCGAGCAATTATTATAAGAGGATCCTCTCACAAAGGTCGAACCACTTCTAAATCTTAATCAATAAAGATGATGGGTTTACTTGTCTCGTAGCCCTAGTTGCCCCAGTGTTCTTCTAAATTTGGATTCTTCCATTTGACGGCTTCTTGTCCTGATTCCCACAGACATCCCCAAATGTTACGGATCAAAATATAGCTCTGAAATAAAGGCGTACCTGACTCTCGCGAAGGTCTGAAGCTGATTTGCTTAAGCTCCTAGAACGTCCGCCGGAAAACCTGTAAAAATCGGTGGGGGGTTGGTCCCCTCAGAGGGACTCGGGAGCAAGAATAAATAATCTGAATATAAGTGTATTCACTGAGTTGGAGCTAGAAATTGCATATCTGATTATGAAAAATAAGCCCCTTTATATATGCATAGATTAGGGTTTCAGATCCCTATTAGGAATTAGAATCCTATTATATTTGGTAATTCTCTTTACCTTACTTCTTCTTTTCTTGCACCCAAAGACTATGAATCATTACTTGATTCACCTTATTAGTATTAGGGTTTATTCACCTCCTCAATAATTATTAGCCGTATTGGGCATTCGCCGTATTGGGCTTTGTAGGAAATTTATTCCTCTTCTCAATTGGACTACCTCGTCCTAATTCGAACCTGGACTGTACCTATCCATGGTTTATTGGGCTTATTGGGTCGATCCCTATTTTTGGGCCCCCTATATTAGAGAAAACAGAAGATGAGTTTAAGTTTGTTTTCTATTTATCGTAATAAAAATAAATTAATATTAATTTAAAAGTAAACTTGTTATAGAACAAAATAACGAAATAAAGTTAAGAATTACCTGATTAGAAGAAATCCGGAATGTTATGCATCAAAATATAGAACTTAAAATATAGCGTACCTGATAGAAGAATATCGGAAGATGATCTCCTGATGCTCCTTGGATGATCGCCGGAAAACCTGCAAAAACCGGCGAGGGTGGTCCCGTCGGGAGGACTCGGGGTGCAAGAATTAGTAACGGTAGAGTATGTGTATTCTCTGAGTTGGAGCTAAAATTGCGTACCTAATTATGAGAAATAATCCCCTCTATATTGGCGTGGATTAGGTTTTCCGATGTCTAATAGGAATTAGAATCGTATTCAGAAGGTAAGTAGATATTACCTTATTTCCACTCTCTTGCCGCTTAAGATTATGGTTTCTACCCTCTCTAGGAATCATTGCTTGATTTACCTCTAAGGAATATGTTCCTTATATGGAAAAACCTAGATTTATTCTAGGGTTTCTGCACCTCCTTGATCGAGTCATGTCGCTTTGGGGCCTTTTTCGTTTTGGGCTTACTTGAGTTCTATTCCGGTTCGGATAGGTTTATTCTGGTTCGGATCCGAATCGTGCCAACTTGGGCCTTAGTGTTTCGGACCATATTTTTGTAATATCCCGATCAGAAATTATTTTTAATAGTACGTTTAGTTAATTATTATTGGGGAGTTTACAAATTAGGTGACAACAAATAACTAATTTCAACATAGTGTATTTATAGTGATTCAAATTTGGATAGGAAAATGAATTTCGAAGAAAATGTGGCAAATTACCATTTTGCCCTTGATAAGTTCATTAGTCAATTTGGAGTTTAAAAGGTCGGATTGACAAATGGACCTCAATGTTGCGATCACAGTGTCAAAAGTATATAACATAGACTATAATATTGTTAGGTCACGAACGTTGCCACAAAATTTGTTAATTAATAATGTATTTAATAAATAAGGATATTGTAGTATCCCAAAATTTTAGAACTTTATTTAAAGGTTAGATAATAACTGGAATTTGGAAACTGTATATAACATAGACTATAATATTGTTACGTCACGAACGTTGCCACAAAATTTGTTAATTAATTAATTAATAATGTATTTAATAAATAAGGATATTGTAGTATCCCAAAATTTTAGAACTTTATTTAAAGGTTAGATAATAACTGGAATTTGGAAACGGATGACAAAAATGAGCTAAAATTGATAACAAAGTACTTCTTTGATTTAAATTATAAGCGGAATATAATATTCGTTTTAAATGATAGATGGATACTTGGAGACTAAAATTGGATAATTATATAATGTCCTGCTTAACCTAGTTATTTATATAAATGAACATAGGTGGACTTGCAGGTTAATAAAGGTAAATGATGATAAGTACCATTTAAACACTGAGATAACTACCAGTAGTAAAACAATGATGTTTTAACAATCTTGCTGTAAGCACGGAAGGGAAACAATGATGACTCAGCCTCTCTCATGTTTCTTATTCACTACACCCATATACCAGAACAATGAACGAAAATAAAGGAAGACAACTATATAAGAAAACCGAGGAGAAGAAGAACACACTAATTCTCTCTAGTTATTATTTTCTTCGTATTTTGTGCAGGTAAAACATCTTGTTTTGTAATCAAGCAATTATGAATCTTTGAATATCAGAGTTTACATCTGATTAGTTATGTTGTTAGGCTGATCCATTATTAATTAATTCTAGAGTTTGTTTTGTCAATTTAAAGGAGATCAATAAGAAGTTTTATAATTTAAAAGAATAGTGCAATTATAGTGTTTGATAGTTTATCTATGTGATCTGATTATGCTATTTGGCAGTTGGGATTTTTTTAGACCAGGGGTATGATGTTTTATAAACATATATATGAGTTGGGGATGCCTAGTTTTGAAAACAGGGGCAGCCTATTTTTGATAAATAGGAGATGCCTACTTAAAACAGGGCTGTAGTTTTCGGGGGGAATCAATTGTTAGTGCACTTGGTGTGCTTGACCAATGGTCTGAGTATAAAGAGATGGAAGTGATCAAAGATATATAGACTATGTGTTGTTGCTTTACTCCCTCCATTCTGATATTCAAGTCAGAGAACCAATAAGATTGCCAAGCGTTAAAAGAATTTTGCTATCCAATAGGAGGCTAAACTTTATGTCACCATAATTAATTCAATATGGAACATCTAGGAATGATCTATATCAACTTGTTGAGACTGAAGTATATAAGAGAGAATACCTTAGTGCACTTCTAACATTTTGAATCAAATTAAAGTTCTAAAGCAACCAACAAACAAAATCTGCCTAGTCTAGTTCGACACTTTGAAGGAGTAATCTTTGCTCTTGTATCTTCGTAAGCACTT
>JAUEJK010131644.1:0-11242 GCA_032274865.1 Eryngium alpinum | reverse complement strand
ATTTATACGGAAGAGAATCTAAATATAAAATTTTATTTAATATAACTTTTATATAAAAATATATTATATAGGAATTTAGGATTTAAATTTATATAAAAATAGAGTAAATAAAAGTTTAATTTTTATTTAATACATATTATAAATATTAGAGAAAATAATAGTTTTAAACCAACTCAACATTAGTATAAAATGTCTATTTAAATAAAAAGAAATATATATATATATATATATATATATATATATTATTAGATTTTATACAAAAGTATACTTTTTAATATATTTTTCACTTAAATTGAGTTTTACAGCACTTTAGGAAGTGTATATCATGAGCATGAGATTTTTGTATAACTTTCCAGATACGCAATTTTATCGGCTTAACTAATTCAATTTCATGAGATGATACTATACGGAAACAGATAATAATAATAAGAAGCAAAATGAATTTTATAAGGTGATTGTATAGTCCGAGCGTCACATCAATGTTTTGGAAGTAAATGCAGTGTGATTATTCAAATTCAGCAGGATTTATTTTTATTTTTAATATGATATCGATACCTTATTCAGAATATAAAGTCGGTTTATTTAAATTAGACTAAATATTATTATTCTGCCGCCGACGTTTCTCCATTGAATAGTGCTATATAATTCAATTTTTACGTTTCTCCATTGAATATTGCTATATAATTCAATTTTTATAAGTTGATTGTATAGTTTGAATGAGCACTACAAGAAAAAATCTGAGTTCCCACATAGGAATATGTGGAAAGTTTATGAAAACCGTCGGAAACATGATCAGAATTGACAGAATATTCTGTCAGCATTCAGTCAGTTTTAAGTTCGTCAGAAATTACTGTTCGGTGTTAAAGCCACCTATTTCTAACGGAATTCTTTGTAACATTAGTGTATTAAAAATAAACGTATTATAGTTACCTAAATTCACAAAAGTTCACTTTTATTTTTAATAAGATATTGACATCTCATTCGAAATATGAAAATGGCTTATTCAAATTAAACTAAATATCATTATTCACCGCTTCACCATTTAATATCTGTAGACTATAGCAGATTATTCAATAATTGAATAGTTGGTATTTAATTATATTTTTTATAATTTATTTAAAGTAAATAATTTTAATAATTTTTGTGTAACTTACAAAAATTTTATACTTATACTATATTAAGTGAATATCGAATATTTTAGATTTAAGGTCCGTTTGATTTGAAACGTGGTATTAATTAGTAATCATATCAAGGTGCTACATATGAGTGTAGAATTTTATTTCTGATACAATATGTTTGATTTAATTCTGGAGTGAAAATTAAATATTATTTTATTAAATATTATAAATATTATTTTAATAAAAGAATTAATTTTAAATAGTATTTTAAAAAATAGTAAACAATGTTTTAGTTATGAATATTGAAAAATTATTTTTTTGTTTCAATAAATATTAAAAGATATTTATTTTTTATTAAATATTACTAAATAAAACATTATTAAACTTTATAGATTTTAATAATTAATATTAATTTATTATAATTAATAAAATATTTTAGTTAAATATCTAGTATATTATTTTATTAATATTGATAAATATTATAAAGATCAATATTATAAATTATTATCTTATATTTATTTAATAAAATTAATAAATATTATTTTTATAAAAATAATAATATTATTTTAGTACAATTAATTAATTTTTAAAAGAATTAATTTATAATTTATTTTTGATTCCATGAGAATGAAATTCATACTAACATCCTCGTTCGATATGAAAAACTCAGAGGATAACAGGAATAATTTAAAAATCATAATTCCCTCGACCAAGTATCACATATTGATTTCATCCGTCTCAGGTTCGCTCTCAAAGAGCTGGGAGAGCTGAGCTAACCGAGGATCTAGTTCTAATCCAAACCCATAGGTGATACCAAAAATGCTCGAACTAAACATGTATTTATAAACATTCTCAAGAAATTGTATTAATTTTTATATAATTTTATATATTTGCGATTAATTTATTTATATTAATAATTATAATATATAAAAATAAGTTTTTTTTATACATTATAAATAATATGGCTAATAATTAAAAATATACGTATTAATATTTATTAAATAATACAAACTATAATACTAATATTTATAACTTCAAGATAAACATACATAAATATGTTAGAGAATATATTAATTATTATTTACCACTGATATCTAAAAGTTTGCAAAAAAAAAAAAAAAGGATTGAAGGTAAATTTTTTTTTTTCAATAGTTTGCTTCGCAGTTCCTTGAATCATGTTAAACTGTCTATGTGTGTGTGATTGTATAAATGCAAATAAATCCAGACAGAGCATAAGTATTAAACACAAAAAATATTAAAATGTAATATCTTAATATTAATGATTTTTAAGTAATTTAATCTTTAATCCTTTCTGAAAGGCAGCTCCAACTGAAATCTTTGTGAGAAATAGCTATATGAAAAGCATACAAGAACAAGAACAATATATATATACTATATAAATTCCTGAACTTACAAGGGGATATAAAATTTGCAATAGTAAGATTCCAGACCTCGTAATTTTATATTTTATTTATTTATTTTGATAGACGCTTATTTATTTAAGTATTATTATTAAAGGATTATTAAGTACTTACGCTTAAGGTTTTGATTATCTAAACCTTGAAATGAAATTAAAAGTCAAATTAGCACACATCATATCCGACTAATAGACTCGAAGTCAATACTCTGAAAAATCAAATCTTCAATTCTCTCCTTAAATATTTTTTGAACCTATTCGATATATCTTTCGAAAAAATATATTCTCTTTCAGAGAATACTCTCTTCTTGATTCGATCTACCTTGATATTTTTATGATCGAAAAAGCCTTCCACACATTATTCATTTTAAATAAAGTGTTCTATCCCCTAAAGACTCGTTTCATCGAAATACTTTATTCGAGTAATAAATTGTCGTATACTCATTATATTCTTTAGTCACACACCCGTGTGTACTTAATTATTATTTTTTGAAAAATTCGACTAAAAGTCAAAGTTGATCGAAAAGTCAAATGTTGACCAAAAAGTCAAATCTGAATATTAATCTTGATTAGTGTTGGCTAAAAGTCTAAATGTCATAAACACACACTTAAGCACAAAGCATACTTATATGACATAATTATTTGCTTAAGAGAAGTTGTAACCAACTTATGACAATTTATAAAGCTTTGGACAAAAGCTTTCGACAAAAGTAAATTTTCAAAATTCAAATTACTTTACCATAAAGATTTTACCTCTTGTCCATTCACTTTTGGCACAAACTCATGTCATGGTAAAAAGACTAAGTGTATGTCTTTTTAATACAGGATCGGCACCCACTTTTGCATTTCTCTCTCATAGATTTTTTTCCATGGTTTTTCACATACAAAAAGGCACAAACTTTTCCCACTTTTGAATTTGGACAAAACATTTGCGAAAACCAAATATTCAAATGTTTTGTTCCCCCAAAATTTATTTACGAAAATGCCATCCTCTATCACTATAAAAGGGGCTCACTCATCACTTATTTCCTACACCATTTCATTAAGAAATCTCTCAACCTCCTTGCTCTCTCAAATTATTAGTAGATTTCTTTCTTCTCTAAAGCCTTAGCTTTCTTTCTTCCATATCCAAAGAAAGACTTTCATATCCGAAGAGCAAAAAAGCTCTCAACCGAAGATAAGACTTCGATCGTAAAAGGAAACCTCGGACGAACCTCTGACGAATTTCCGGCTTCCAACGGAGATAAAATTTAAAATCCGGCTGAACTTCTAGCGGATTTGTGAGCAAATTACGGCGAACGTTTTTTATTATTTTTCGGCCTAATTGATTCATAGTTGGTGACATGTATACTCTCTCTATTTATATCACTATATTGTGCTTGCATTATATTTATATCTTATTATATATTGTGATATAACTGTGCTTAAATTGTTTTACGTTTGAGATGAGTATAAAAATGTTTTATATACTTTAGTGCCATCATTGTCACTCTTGAGGCAACGAGATAATGTAATATTATCGATTGCCAGTGTATCATTGTCTTAATTCTCGAGCGGTGATACTAGTTTGACTACACACTAGGAAGTGCTAAAGAAGAGTTGAAGGTTCATACTAGTAACTTTCTCTTACTCTTGCTCTTGCTATATACATTCTTCCCTACTCAAATAGTCCGGAGACTATTAGACGAATGGAGAGATTAGCAAGTTTGGGGAAAGAAAAGCAGAACGTTGACCTCTTTCGCTCGTTATATACTCCGTTATAGTAAATATTTGATACATATATTTACTTGTTGAATATTAGTACTTAATATTCATTATCTTCTTATCTTTAGAAGCATTTGATCTTTGTCATACATAAAGTGATTTATTCGCCTATTCAAAAAGGCTAATCACTCTACTACAATTATCTTTCATACTTGCTTAGTTAAAAGCATATTTAGGTAAATCGTTTTTATCAACTGATTTACTCACTTGCATCTTACGCATCTAAATCAGTTAAAACTATAAACTAACCTATTTATTATATTCGCTAGTGCTTGTTTTCTAACGTATCTGTGAAGTAAGAATTATTTCTGTCCAAGACCCAAGCCTTTAGTACGTCAGCGGGAAGTTGAGTATTAGTTGCGCCGTGAATAAGAAAGTAATTCAAGACCAAGACAAGATAGTTGAGAAGAACGAAGCATCTACATTAAAGTCTACGAACTTGAGGAAACGACGGAAAGTCGCTGTCCAAGATTAACCAAGTAGCAAAGGTTAAAGTCTACGAAGTAGAGGAAACGAGAGGAAGTCTGTGTCAAAGATTAACCGAGTAGCAAAGGTTAAAATCTACATAGGTTTGTATCAAATTTTAAAGGGTTTCTCTGCCTGTGCTAAGGAGTATCACTTAAGGTTTTAGTGAAGCAAAATCTCGACTCCTGGAGATGAGGTAGTGTACTGGAGTAAGGAGCTTATATATCGGTTATGATATATAAGTTCGCGAACCAGGATAAATCGCCATGTGGTAATTTCTTTCCTGCTTTGTCTTTGTATTTTCGCAACATACATAACTGCTCACAAGGTAGGAAATTCAACTGCTATTAATCTCAAGAAGAATTTAAATTGTCGGCTTCCAAGGATTGTGTGCCTAGTCCCCTCCTGGCCGTTAAGACTGGTGGCGAGTGACAGGGTTTTTGAGTGATCTACGAATCCACCATATCTGGCCAGTCAAGTTTAAAAGCCTCTTGTGATTATAAGTTTCTGAAGATCTTATATGGTAAGATAAATTTAAAAAGGGCCAACTAATTTTTAATTAGTCATTAATCTATTAAACCCCCTTCAAGATTAATTTCGCCCATTCATGACCTATCACTTTTATTTAACATGTGATTCGATTTCAACGAAAAGTATTTCTGAATTTTATGGTTCTACTAATTTATTGATTCCTATATTTTTAGTTCATTTGTATTTGTAATATCGTAGTACCCAAGCTGTGCTGAAAAGCAAACTGTCAAAATTTCTTATCTTGATTCAGTCAACTTGGTCTTGAGTCTCGTTGTAACATTTTCCGTGATAGCGCGCATTTAGGTACAGACAACAGTCTTTAAGTTACAAGCTAAGCTTCCATCTCAATGAAGAATTAAGTGTGACAAACTTAAACTGAATATGAAATTACGATCTTAAGCATTGTCTGTACAATTATTAAAGTGCATTGTTCAAGTCAAAGGTAGTTAAAATAAGGATCTGTAGTATTCTTGTTTATTTATTTATAGTGCCTAGACTACTAGTTATTTTATGTAGTTGCAGAAGTGATAGTTGATACTGTAGTGCAAAGTGATTTGACACTGCAATGCACAAATATGTTGTTTATAAGTGTAAGAGTATGTAGTGTGCTTGTAATTTCAGTACAAGAGGGCTTGACACTTGCAATATGCAAATGAACTATTTACAAATATAAATATATTTTTAGTATTTTGTACATAATCACTTAGTAAATATATATATATCTAATAATCTTCCATTGATATGCTTTATAACATATCTTCTAGACCAATGATGATGTCAAAACTTAAAAATAAAAGAGTAAAAGGAAACTATACATCTCCATACATTATTTTTATAAAAATTTCAACTGCTTCATAAATTTTTAACTTCAAATGTATTTAAAATTTTCAAGTCATCCTCCATAATTAAAATAAGCTATACAAAATTTGAAAACTTGTCCATACAGTAGAAATGAGGAAAGAAAATTGAAGAAGGAAAAATAAAAATTGTACAAATAATTCAAATGTTATCTAACTTAAAGCTTTGAGCCTTTGAGATCAACTTTTGAAGGACACTTTGCTCTTTATGCCTCATTTAAAACTATAGCTATTTCATTGGAAGGGAAAATCTTTAAGACTAAGACTCTTTAATTCTTAACTTTACCAGGTACTCAATTTTCTTCTTAAATGCACTTAATCGGGTAGTTAATATTGATATAGAGCCCAAGATAAGCTTTAGCTATAATATGCTCTTATCCTCAAACCACTTTGGATCCTTCTTGTCCATAACTCCATTTCTCAGCTTATAGAGGACTACCTCCTTATTTTGATCAAAATCATCAATCCTTAGAGCTTTAATATAGCTCAGAAATCTTACTCCCTTTTTATCTTAGCTACTCTTTCTTGTACTGAACTTAGCTTAAGTCTACTTGATTTTAAAGCAGTGATTGAAGGGGTTATGTTGAACTGATTATCATGGGTACATAGAAAATTACAGAGGATTATTAGACCGATTCATTAGCTTGAATATTATCAGTGGCTGGATCTGTTATAGTGGCTGGATCTGTTATAGTGGCATAAGTATATGAAGTAATGGAAATGAAGTCTATCTTTCTTTCAGAATCTTCCTTATTTGTTGTTTCTACTTCTGAATCTATGAAGTCTCTAAAGAATTCTTACTACTTCATTTCCTTCATCCACTTTTTTCCTTTTCTTTTTTCTCCTTGCCACTTTATCATTTTTTTATTTTATTTTATTCTGACCAACCCATGTAGCTTTTTGTTGTATTCCTGATTAAGGAGTCTTGCATTGACATGAATGTTAGTATGTAAGACATAGTTCCCACATGCTTCACATGAAATAAAGAAATGATTAATGTTTCCTATTTTTTTAATTCGTATTTTGTAATAGATATCTTCGAGATGTCAGTTGCTTCAGAGGAAGAAATGATTGAAATTTCTGATAGATTAGGAGAAGGCACTACATCTGGAGCTAATAGCTTTGACACTATAATGCTTTAAACCTTTTCTTTCTTCTCCTCTTTTTTAGCATCATTATTATTTTTAAAGAATAAGAAGTAAGAAAATACTATTCTAAGATATTCAACCCTGTTATCAAACCAATAATAGTTCGCTTTATATTATCTCTTGCTGTGAACTATGGTTAGTTACTTCACCGACTGGATATCAACAATGCCTTCCTCCGAGGCTCCTTACAATAATGTTTACTTGTCTATGCCTTATTAAAAAATATCCATCTCATATTTGAAAACTCAAGAAAGCTATTTAGTCTCAAACGATCTTATAGAGCATGATATCAAGATTATTTTTACTAATTCTTTTTATTATATAGATTTTATAATTTTATAGCTAACCATTCTTGTTCATATACAGTCATCGCAGTACAACCCTTTGCAATCTTATTTATGTCGATGATGTTGTTCATCACCAGACCATCTCTTACTGCTCTAAATGAATTTATAAATTATAATTGATGATGAAGGATCAATATAGCGTTAACAGAGATGACTAATATGAAAATCTATCCAGATTTACACACGTTTAATATATTAGTTAACGGATATTGCAAAGTAGGGAAAGTAGAGGATGCAGTTGATGTGGTGAAGTAAATGATTCAAAAAGGTCAGAATTCTAGTGTTGTCAAATATAATGCACTCGTGGATGGATACTGCTTGTATGGTAATTCTGATAGAGCATAGGGGTGCTCAATTCGATAAGGAGTAAGGGGATACTGCCATTTTGTTACAGGTGCAAGACTCTGGTAAATGGATATTGCAGGAAACAAAAAATGGACAACTCGTTGGATCTCCTTAAAGAAGCCACGTATAGGTTTGACACCGGACATTTTAACTTACAACATCATCATACAATGTTTGTTCAAGATGAGACGACTTACCAAAGCGCATAACTTACTTCACGAGATGCAAAGTCAATGTTATAAACTAAATATTGTTACATACAGGATCATGTTAAATGGGTTGATGAAGCATTGTCTTTATTTAAGGTGTTGGAATCCAGTGGATTGGTTCCTGATATTCACAATTATAGTATCCTCATTGACAAATTGTGCTCGGACAGAAAAAAAAACTAAAATAAGTGAAAAATAAGCACTAGGAGAAACATATCAAGTACAAAATCTGCACAAAGAGAAAAAGATCAGCTAGTGCAATTGGAATGTGAATGTTTAACTGTTCCCAATCCTCTAACAAGGATAAAAAGATCAAGTACAAATTTTTCACAAAGTAGTTAAACAAAAATCAAAAACAAATGAGAAGTGATTAAATACTGGGAGTCAATTGATGAGGATGATCAAAGACTTGCTAAAACTATAGATATCATAGTTGTAACACCCTGACTAAGTTTCGGGATACTAAAATACGATATTAAAAATGCTAATTCAATTAAACAAATATCAATTTGATATAACTGAAATCCAAGAACCTCAATTAAGTCAACTAACAATTAATTTGATACTACATTTTATCTAAAACGGAGACACAACTCCAACTAAAACTGAAAACTATAAGCCAAAGCAAAACAAAGCAGCAAGGAAGCGATTCGATCCATCAAATCTTTATTCGATCCACAAGTAAACATGAAAATGTAAGGGTGAGCTACACAACCCAAACTAAACTAACAAATATTCTCAAAAAGTTATAACAATTTTTAAATAAATTTCTTTGCCTTTGAAAAATAGTAATCATAATTCTTATACAGTTCAATGAAGTTTCAATAGCGAAATAAAAGCTGTAATCAATTCACCAATAATCTTATAATTCGAAATCGATAGTTCTTTTATAGCTCAGAGTCTTAAATCACGGTCATTATATGCCCAGCAACACGGTAATTCTTATAGTTCTATATGTTCAATGATCACGCATCCTTACTAGGTGTATCTATGGTGCACACTGGTGCGCCCAGTATCTATGTCTAGTTCCAGAACTAAGCGTAAATTACGAACGGGTTCGATACGCAACAAGACTTGAATTTCTAATAGTTTTAATTTTTCTCAATTCTTATTTCTTATCAAAAGGGATTCCTAAAATGCAATAATAATTGCGTAACAAAAGCTTGTACAAAAAGTACTACTAATTAAAGAGCAAGTAATAAGTAATAGTACAGTACTTTAAAAGAAGCTAATAATTTAAAAGACGGTAAATAAATACGGAGATAATTTAAATAAAAACTAGTATTTGTGTGAAAATACTAGTTAGTTCAGAAAGTCACTTACCTCAAATCGACGATAATCAAGTAAGCAAATTATTCTCAATGAGCAAATAAAACGACTCCTCTTTTGACTACTTACTTTCTTACGGATCTCCAAAAGATTATGAACAAAAATTAACACCAACCTAATCTATATATACAGTGCTCTCTTATCCCTTTTTCCTAAACCTAATAGGATTTTTAAAATTGATCCACCTCCTTATAATTTTCAAGCTAGATTTTTGTTTTGTAATGGTTTCTTTTTATAACTGAGACATAAAGACAAGGCAAATAAATTCCATAATAGACATACATTAATTAAGAAATCAATTGCGAATCTTTCTTTTAATTAAAATTTTAATTTTCCAACTTCCTATCAAATTCAAACACTCAATTTTTTTTAAAACTTCATCACCAAGTAATATTCTACTAAATAAGTAATTAAAAAATAGTTAATTTTAATAATAATTCTAAAGAGAATATGGGATATTACAATAGTCGTAGCAGAAGACAATGCTCAAGAAGAAAATGGTCAAGGAAAGATCTGCGTGTTTATGGCTAATTAGAGACAGTCTTATGCAAGAACAAAAGCAAATCAGGTGATCCAAATTGCAAATGGTAAATAGCTTGCTAAATAATGGATCAATCTTGTTAAAGCAGCTAAAATAGAAAAAGACGAAAGGATCATGAAAGAAGTTGAGGCGCTGCAATTCTACTTGTCATATGAGGCTCATGGTGTCTCTGTTTTGCCTGCAACCATTCATGTCAATGAAGACAAGAATAAGCTAAAGTTATTAAGAGATAATTTAGCAAAAAAATATATGTTAAGAAATAAGATTAGATAGAGAAAATTAAAGCTTAGGAAGCAAGAGAAGAGAAGAAGATAGAAAATGACGAGATGGAGAATTGAGGAGGCTGCAAGAACTTTATGACGGTGAGGAAGAGAAAGTGCTTGCTAAGATAAAGGAGATCACAGAGAAAAAAAGAATCTTTCCATCAGTTACTATAGCTCTAGACTCTAACATTACTCAAGCTATCAAAGATTCTAAATGCTCTACAACCAATATTACTGCTCAAATTTTTATCCTAAGACTACAACAGAAAGAGCCATTTCCGACGGACATCTTCCGACGGACTATGCGTTGACCAAACTTTCCGACGGATTACTAAAGCCGTCGGAAAATGCCTTAATAACTTCCGACAGAAATTGAAAATCGTCGGAAGTTATTTCGAAACCAATATTTTATTCGCATGTTGTGTCAAATGCTTTTACTTTTTGACCAATTCAGTTACTTCCGACGGAAATAAGGTCGTCGGAAATTACTTTCCGACAGAAAGAAGCAATGCCGTCGGAAGTTTGTCTGGTGCTTTAGTAACATGACAATGTAATTGAGTGACTTTCCGAATGAAGCACTGTGGCAGGAAAGGAGTAGCCTGCCTTTCTCCCCCATTTCACTTCCAATTTCTAAAAATCTTCCCGAGACTTCATTAATGTCATTCTGATGTGTTTGTAAAATTTGAAAGGGAGATCATCACCAAATCAATGTGAGTTTTATACGTTTATTCAATATTATGTGTATTAAGTTATTTTAGCATTATACTAAAATATTGTATAATAATTTTAGTTTTCATATATTGATCATATTATGATGTATATTTTAAAAAATTTATAAATTTGTAGATGTATTCGGATCGGAATTGGATAAATAATAGACATCTTGATGGAAATATGGGATTTTCTGC
>JAUEJK010131318.1:0-11243 GCA_032274865.1 Eryngium alpinum | reverse complement strand
CGAGTGTGTGTCCGCTTCCATAAGTCCAAGCGACTTGGCGGAACACCTCCTCTCTCTTCAGTCATAATCTATAAACACAGTATATTAGTTCATGTTTTGAAATATGAAATACAAAGAAAGTTCATAAACATACATATGAAATCATAATGATACACTTAACATGTTACCTCTTCAATGGTACCAAAGGATTAGGTACCCGCAGAGTGTAATTGTGTCACTTTCGCTGTATTGCCGACGCCGGCTTTAGAGCGTTTCATATGAGCGGGATTCTCCCACTATGAAACTAGCCACTTTCAAAACTCATCTCCAAGGTGGTCTGGTTGACAATCTTTTATCGGCTTCCCTGTATCGTTTGATCTATCCACTGCCTTTTTTTCTCATTATTCATCTCTTGTCGATATTTTTTTCATTTGTGTCTCCACAGTACGTCTCCCCAGGCTTCGAGAGTGTCCTCTTATATGCTTGTAATAAGACTACAAAAGACATATTTTAATTATTATTCACATGCAATTGTACACAAGTTAAAATAAAGTTAAAAAGTATAAAATCAAACATTTTGCGCACATAAAACTCCGTCACAACTTCATCCATCCAATTGGGAAACGCCTTGGATATTTCCGTCCAATTGTAGTAACCTAATGGCCAATTTGCACGTACAATGGCATTTAGTGTTTTTTTTGCTTCATTATCCCGTATCCTACATAAGTTAACAAATCATTAGTTAAGGCCCATTTCAGTGATTATTATAGTGATTAAAAGTTAAACACTTACTCGCCGGTAGATAAATTGATGCGTCGACAAGGGACATTCTTTCTATAAACTCCTTTTGATTGTCCATGAGGTTTCTTTATTTTTTTGGAGGCTCAAGATTAGGAATCTCTTTCTCTCTAGGCACGCCGTTATCCTCCTCATCCTCGTCAATTAGACGAGAACATTCACCACCTTTTCCTTTTTTCTTTCCCTTTCCATTCCCTTTCGCGATTGATTTTCCCTTGCCCTTTCCTTTTCCTCCTATAGTTTCAAGTTTTGATTTGCCTTTCTTTTTTTCATTAGCATTTTGTCTCTTCTTAACCATGAGCAAGACAAGGAATGTCAAGAGAAGAAAGGACGCAAAGAAAGGAAGCAGTCCCTACAAAAATAAATAAAACATTAGTATGATATAAACTAACCTTATTGTAGTCATCTTAACCATAGGAGAAAGGCATTACCTTGACGAGCTAAGAAGAAGAAGAGGCGATTGGAGTGATCCTTTGAAATTTTAAAACTCTAACTAACAATTCCGTTCGTCTTTTGAAACAAACGTTTAGAATTTTAAGACGTAAGTTTGATTGTTTGAGTAATTGAACAATATAATATAATGAAAAAGATTTTATATATTAAATAATAATTTTTAACTTAAAATTTTATTAAATATATTAATAATTTCTACTTAAACTTTCGTTTCGTCTATAAAATTTTAAATATAAATAATTTTAATTTGTTATTTGTTATATTTTATAAAAAAATTATAGTTTTTAAATTTAATACTTTCATTGTAATTAAATATTAATTTAGTTAATATATTTGACATGGATCCATGATGTGGCAAATATTATGGCCGTAGAATTATAGATCGCAAATTTTATGGCCGTAGGATTCTAGGGTAATTGTGCACACTGCACCCATCACATTATATAGGTAGGCCTGCCCAGAAATTTAATAAGAGTGGATGGCCAAATGTGTTTATTTTGTGTCATAAAAAGTGTGTATTTCATGATACATGCCACCTAGTAAGATATATACATACTGATGAATAAAGTAACCAATTATATATTTATAATCTATAAATATATTATTTTAAATATTGATATCATATTTATTATGTTCTTAAAAATTTAATCATAAAAGTTAGTATTTAGGGTATAAATTTTAAAGATTTAATTGTATTATATCAAAATTGTTAAATATATATATATATATATATATATAATTTAATATTTTTTAAATAATCTGTTATTAAACTATAATTAAAATATCTATTTTATTGATTTTCTTTTATTTTTAATTTGTAATAATTACCCAATCCATGAATTTACTAGTTGTACTTTGATTTTCTCATTTGAACGGCGTCAAATTGTGCCAACTAAGCAATCCAGATTTTTTCCAAGAAACATTTCCAACTGACACACACACTAATAAATATATTAATCGGTGTTGACCCGATTTATCGGGTTTTGACCCGATTTTTTTCATTCCTCCGCCTTTTAACCGATTTAGTTGTAGTCGAGAAGGTTTATCGGCGCCTAGCAACTAATCGGGGATTAACTGGGCCAGACACCGATTTTTAGAATACCGATATATACACGTAATAATACATAAATCAAAAAAAAATTGGGTTTAATTTCGCACCTTAGGAAGAAAACCTCCCGAGTTACTCGATTTTGACCTAGGCATTTGTGCCTTTCTCGGAAATCCGCCATATCTCCGTTGTGTAGCCATTGTAGCAATGGGAGAGAGTTTAAGTTGATTTTTTTGAGAAATCGTACAGAGAGCAGCAGGGAGATGAGAGACACTCAAAAAAGTAAATTAAAGAAGAAAGGAGGAAAAGGGAGAAGAAATAGGGAAAATGGGGGTTTAATCGCGGGAATTCAAATTTAGATAAAAATAAAACTGACTGATGATGACAGGTTAAAAGCTCAAATCCAAAGTCACTTTTGTGGGAATCCAAAGTCACTTTTGTGGCAGCAGGGTGACTAAATAGACATGTTAAAAGCGATTGATATTTCACTCATAGTTTCAATTAAATAATAAGTGATATCATACTTAAATATAAAATATTTTTATCTCATACTCTTGTTTATATTTTATTATTAATCATTTATTATATATTAAATAAAATAATTATTATTAAAAATATATTAATAAATAAAAAATTAGTATTATAATCTTAATTAAATAAAAAGCACTTTTAAAAATAAAATTACATGGATGTCTTTGTCAAAAATATTCATATATATAAAAACCTACTATCAGCTTTTCGTTTGTGTTAAAGTAATTTTAAATATTTATGCTTAATTTAGACAAAATTCTAATACTACATGCGACCTATTTTATTATGTACGGTCTAGACACCAGGCCCGAAATACAA
This sequence comes from Eryngium alpinum, assembly GCA_032274865.1. NCBI lineage: Eukaryota > Viridiplantae > Streptophyta > Magnoliopsida > Apiales > Apiaceae > Eryngium > Eryngium alpinum. Next base: position 8,116 of record JAUEJK010131318.1, on the reverse strand, counting down.
TGAACAGAAGTTAACTGTTTCATACTCAATATATTGTTCTGCAATGGAGCCTTAACATCCGTATGGATGGATTATTAAAATTAAAATTTGAATAATATAAATAAATAATACCCTAAAATTAAAAAGATAATAATTTTGTATTATTTTAATTAATATTATTATTGTATTAAAATAGTTTTATAATTTTAAAAATATTAAAATAAAGTTTTTCATAAATAAGTTATTGCATTATGATGTAAATACAAAATTAAGTAATAATAAAAATATTAAATATGTTCATTTTTGAGTGATGAAAAACATGATCATGAAAGTAAGAAGTTAGAGTATAGATTTGAGGTTTAGGGTATAAAGTTTATTTATATTATTCAAATTTGAATTTTAATAATCCATCCATACGGATGTTAAGATCGTTAAAAAATAAGCATATACCTAAAATCTAATATTTTTTTAATAGTTAAATTGATATATTATAATAAGAAAACTCCTACATTGACTTGTTGACTTTTTGTAAGTGTAAGATTTGACAGAGAAAGGGCATCGTTTTGTTTTTATTGAATTTTAAAATTTTCACAAAATTTTAAAAATTACGCCACAATAATACGGCTAAATGAATTTCGACATCTAGTATCCATGATAAATATTTTTTTCCCATGATGCCAAGGGCTTCAAATTTAAGTTTTGTCAGATTCAACATTTTATTTCCGAATACAAAATACAGTTAAAGTTTAATACATGTTAAATGATATTAATAATGATATGTCAATACATAAATAATTATCAATATGTATATACACACTAATATGCAGATTAGGAACATATATATGTATATGACAGTAAATGAATTTTTACCCGCCATACGATTGATCATATCTTCGGGTTATTTCCAGAAATAATATGTGTTCCCACCGTATCTCGGGATTTCCACTCAGATAGGTTGTCCCACAACAAATCGGTTCCCACGATTGCCTTCTTAATTGGCAGAGTCTCGTGCTGATAACATGCTATAAAACTTTATAAAATGAGAACTAATGTGAGATGGTGTATATAAAACTTTAATATAAGAACTTAGAGATAACAGAGAGAACTGAAGAGAGAATTGTATATTTTTTTTGTGTATGTACAAATGAAGGGGGATGAGGCTATTTATTGAAAAAATTTGGGTAATGTTCATATGTCACTGCTGATGCCAGTACTGTTCATATATACTGTATTTTACTGTTCATACATACTGTAACAGTGACTTTTATGTCGGTCAGTTTTAACATTGTTTTCTATTTTCCACCTATTCCACCTCGGCCCACCTCCACGCTGGATCCTACGTGGCAAAACCGACTGATTTAATATTAGACAGTCGATTTTAAATATGTATCTCTAAAATTTTCTACCTACTCCACCTCGGCCCACGTCCATGTTGGATCCTATGTGGCAAAACCGATTGATTTAATTTTAGATATTCAATTTTAAATATAAATTCGACTGATATATAGTAGTCGCTTTTCAGTAGTCGCTTTTATGAGCATTGACCAGTCAAACTTGTACAACATTTTTAAAAATGACTAATATATTATTAGTCGCTTTTAATCGGTCGCTTTAGACCTGTTTTCTTGTAGTGATATTTATAGGATACATTTAAGAATATAATTATTAATATTAATATAGATAGATTTGGTCGTTCGAATATGATTCGATTCGAGTAAGTCCGTAGTCAAGTAGTCAAAAAATAAATTTAACTCTATTTTAGACTATGTGAATATATCTATAAAATACGCTTTCTAATAACGGTCAGATTTATCCATCCGTCACTATATATATGTGATGAAAGGTCGAAGTAAACATAATTTTTTATTTACATACAATTTAAGTTTACCTTTTTTATACATTTTACAATTTAAGTTTACCTTTTTTATACATTTTATCCACACGATCCTTTACTAGACTCTTATGCTGGAGGTTGGTGCCATTTGTGAAAATTATATAAATTTTTCGATGAACTTGAGACCTACCACATTAATGGTAAATAATTCAGTCCAGAAAATTGAATTCAAACTATTATTTCATCTTATACGATTCACCTCTCTGAACCATATCCACTTTGTTTGTGGCCATCTATACAATTCTAATTGGACAAAAGATTATTACTTGAGTTATTCACTTATGTTCGACTCATATGATGACAATATTATGTTGGCAAGTTGAAGAGTAATATGTAGATTAATACTTAGAATATATGCATTTAGATGGTCTTCTGGACATGCAACATGATTTACTCTTATTTATACCTCATACTTAAATGATGAGAAATCTGTCAATATGAATCTTTTGAGGGCTTTCCAAATTATAACGATGTTAATATCTCTGTTTGATGGTTGACCTACATGAGATCATTTTACTTCTTTTCTATCTTAGGAAACAGAATCTAATTATTTTATTTTATTTAAACCAATCATTGAATAATGTTGATTAATGTTGTATAATCTCTTAATTTAATATGATTTTTTATGTCAAATTATTATAGATATTTTTATCAATTGAGAATAATTGATTTCTACTTAACAATTTACATGAATTAGTGGCATTTGCACATGATCGAGGATTATTCGGGCTATATTTATGTCTTGGAGGCATGCCTAGTGCTTGCTTTGCTTATTTTATCTTGATACGCTTACCTTGCCTGATTAGGTTTGAAAGAAGTAGACATAGGCAGGGACATTCCTAGCTAGATTCTTCGTCTCAATGCTCTCTTGGCATGTTTTGCTTACTAGAAAAATACTCGTATGCCACTAGCTCATGTTGAAGGTTGAGCTAAGTCTATGGAGTCACTCTGCCTAGATACTCCTCAAAGCATTGTTTTTGTACAAGCATCAATAGTATAAGAAATGAGAAGTGCTATTAAATGTGCTATTGATGGAGAATGCTCCACTTCCTTGTCTCTAGAACCCATAGGGCCAATAGACGGTTAGTGCCATAGTAGTTGTAGTCTTAGTGACATCGTAAGATGTCTTGCTTGAATGAATTAGTTAGTACTACAAATGTTAGAAAAAATAAACAAAAAGAGTAATAAGAAGTGAAAAGGACAGAGACACTTCCCAACCAGAAAGCAAAGTTCTCAATGATGGTATACTTAGTGTAAGACTATCAACTTCATGCATTGCCTAATCACTAATTATTGGATCTTCTGTTTGATCGAAACACATGCTCTATTTATGTCTCTATCTTGAATGGTGTTATTTTCACTTGAAATTGACGTTTGAACAAAAAGATATTACACGCAAAAATGGACTTAAAACTGATATTAACATAGCCTTTATTGTTCACATAGAAAAGAGTCGGAGTAGCATCTTTCTGAACAACTAGCTGAAATACAGGGTCAGAGCTTCACAACTGAATAGCCTAGCTAGGTATGGCATACATAGACTATGGTGCTGAGTAGCTTAACCGGTCGAACCACTATGCATTAACAGGATGGTCCAGTCACATATATATCCAGTTGATCAAACACTCGAACCATTATTGTCATCATATAAAATAGTTATGTTTTGTTACAGGCTGGATATTGTCATCATTAGTTAGCTATCAAAAATCTCATTGAGATGATCCATTTATTTTAGGAATAAAGTTATTTGTTACCTCATATGACTATACTAAGCACCACATTTGATACTCGATCGAGCACAATATTGATAGAGCCCAAGATTGTAGACTTAGTTCATGGGAATATGTGCCAAATCGATAAAACATCAGCAGAGGCCTTCTTACGTGGATTTTGATTTATACACTATTTTACACGAATCAGCACGAGGATAGCACTAAGACTTCATCATGAAAAATATCATAAATAAATGGTAGTGAGACCTTATTCAATAAGGACTCTTTTCCTACTCATGTTATAAACAACAAGCTAAATAAGCTATGTTTTGAATTCGACGACCATAGATCTAGACAAATGGACTGGCCTCCATATTGGTCGATATTATGGTACAGACTAAGGATGTATACTTTGACAGAAACTCTGGTCAAGATATGGACTAATCAGAAAAGTTGGTCACTCAAATCAATTAGGGTCAGAAATATCTCCACCTCAACATATTTATATTTAGGGCGGCTTGATGAAGACGAAATAAACTAAATGAATGGTCAAGTATGTCATTGGTGAATGGCATAAACCCGACAAACCTATTTCTCAGATTGTCAGGGGATATGAATTATAATGATACGAACTACATTCAGACTATGTAATATATTTAAATAAAAAAGAAGAAGAACAATTTATATGCGAGGAGTGTTGGTTTCAGAATAATCAATTGATCGACTTGTTGAATTCCAAAAAACCAACGAGATAAAATATCGCGCGATATGTATGCTTCTAACTCTTAAACATGTAAGATAATTAGTTTTTTAAATATTTTTTTTCTTTTCCTCAAAATTTTGTACGCTTCTACAAGTATATGTTATCAATCTATGCTCCCCTGCATGTTTATGCTCGGGTCTATTTTTCACTTAATAATATTAAATATTTATCCTATTCGGGACAACTACGCTCAGTTAGACTATCTACTTATCTAAAATAATAAAGTTATGGTGTCGCTAAATGAGCTTGTATAGAATAGGGGATCAGAGGAACGGGGCATTTGCATCCCGAAAGATCGACACCGAAATGAGCCTCAGTGACAACCTTCATGGCCTTTTTCCAGCACTTGTGATAGAGCGAAGGAAACCGTCTTCTGGCAGTGTTTGTCTTCCTATAGCGGTAGAAGCGAGACTTCAAAAACTCTCGAACAACGGTGGTTCGGGAGGTGTAGCTCTTGTCCTGGAGATCCTGATTGGCCTGCATAAGACGAGTCTTATTAGCCTTAAGCTTCTGTTTACTCTCTTCAGCTTGGGAGAGCTCTTTCTGGAGGTCTTCAACATTCTTCTATTTGTCAGCCAGAGAAGACTCCAGAGTGCGGACTTGGTGCATAGCTGCCTGGAAATAGCAGTTGACCTTCCGAGAAGAAGGATATTATCAAAATCAAGGAATACTGGAAGTATAAAGTGTTCGAATAATGTTAAGAGAATAGAGGGTTCTTACCGAGGCCATAGCTTGGGGACCGTGAGCCCTAACATCATCCGGTTAGGAGTCGTAGATGAGATCCTCTTTATCGCGAATGGTAATGGACCCCCAAGACCATTGTTGAGCGAGGTTGAATCCTGAACCACAGAGTCACCGGAACCGAAAGACCAATCCCCTTGGAAGGGGGCACTGGTTGAAGCATGAGCATGAGGAGGAAGAGTTGGTGGAGAGTCACGAGTCCTCTTCTTGGAAGACTCTGAAGCTAGAGTAGTTGATTGGGAAGCAGATTGAGTAAGCTTATTGAGGCGAGCGATGTCCTTATCAAATACATGAATAAAAATAAATTAGATAGGAAAGAACTTCGTTAAAAACGTTTAGAAGAAACTAAAAGGAATACCTAAGAAGAAAGACTTCTTTGATTCTTCTTGGGATGACTGTTTTCCGCCATTGCTCTTGAGTATTCTTGAGAAGAGACTTGAATAAAGAGAAGTTAGAGAAAAGGTGGAGAATTTGATAATGAAGAGATCCTCTTCGTAAGAGGGTTTACATAGAGGAGGAAGTTGAAGGGACGTGGGAAGTCGTTTCGCTTTAACTACTTAAAATGGTAGCCGTTCCATACGTGTGCAAACCCTAAATAAAGCTGAAGGTAACATTCCTAGGCGTATGCGCCATGAGGAGTGTCCTAGTGTAGAGAAAAAGCCCCAACTAGGCAAGTAATGAATCTCCTAGGTGTGGAACGCCTAGGAGGGATTCAAGTGATAACCTTAAACCGCCAAGGTTGGGTGGAAAGAAATCCCTAGGCGTGTGCGCCTATGAGATACGATTGGGCGCTTTCGAGCCACAAAAAGAGATGGATAGTAACTCCTTTGGCCAAGGAGGGACTCCATAGGATAAATATGCCCACGAGCACACCTCTTGGGTGTACCACGCGAAGAAGGGAGAAAGGAAGCCCTTATAAAATGATAAGGCAAGAAACAAGAAACCCTAGGCATGTGTGCATATGAGTGTGATTGTGGAGGCTTGAGAAATGCCAAAGTAGCCATCTTTAAACACCTCTAGGCGTTCAACGCCTAAGAAGGTAGTTTATTGATGGTAAAAAACGCCAAGCTATGGAAGAGAGAGGACCCTAGGTGTTCAACTCCTAGGAGGTTCTTTAATCATTGAAGTAAAATGCCAAGGTGGTGTGGATTTGTTCTTCCAGGCATTCACGCCTAGGGGGCATTATAAGAACAAGGGAAAAACGCCAAAGTTGGGAATGAGATCCTCTCCTTGGCGTCCAGGCCAATGAGATGGTCTAGAGACCTTAGTGAACCGCCAAGGTATGAGGAAAGAGTATCTCTTTGGCGCCAACGCCAAGGAGGAAATATACGGGCAAAAGTTTTCATAAGCCCCGATTTTTGGTACGAAAATGATCATATTTCCGTGGGATAGATCACCCCGAAAATAGGGGGCAAATATAGGGGGCCCAAAAATAGGGTCCGAAATAATAAGGCTCGAGTAAGTATGATACGGATCCAAACCGGAATAAAACTATATGAACCGAAATAGAATTTCTACGAAGCCCAATACGGCAAAGCCCAAAGCGGCAGGACTCATTAAGGAGGTGCAGAAACCCTAGAAGGAATCTAGGTAATCTTAAATAAAGAAGTGAATCTGGTAGGTAAATCAAGTAATGATTCCTAAGATAACCCTAATCTTGGGTGGCAAGAAAGAAGAGATAATGTAAAGATAGTTACCATATGAATAGGATTCTAATTCCTATTAGGGATCCGAAACCCTAATTCACGCTTATATAAAGTGGATTCTTTCTCATAATCAGATACGCAATTCTAGTTCCAACTCAGTGAATACATAGATTATTCAATTACTTATTCTTGCACCTGAGTCCTCCGATGGGACCATCCTCATCGACTTTTACAGATTTTTCGGCGATTAGTCTAGGAGTTTAAGGAGATCAGCTTCATATATTCTTCTAGTCAGGTACGCTTTATCTTAGACCTTTATTTTAATCGTAACGGCTATACTCCATTAAAATTTAGGTATAGTAAGCACAATTAGGTCTATTTCATAAGCCCATTTAGGATCCAATTTGTATGTATACTTTTATTCATGGATTTAAGATTAATTCTATTACTTATTCTAATAAAAAAAAGAATTGATAGTTTGATACAATAATTAATTAACAATCAACATCAAGAATTTATACTCATATCAATATCAATATAGGTGGCTTCACAATATGAAGAAATCTTACTCCACTGAATCTGTCCTCTTTTCCTTACCATCACCACAATAGGGGCTTTTGCCATGGCAAATTTCTGACTGATAACCAATTAACAACTGTAACATACTACGGATATTGAAAGAAAAATACTAGGTAACCCAAATTTTGTACCAAATTTTTTTCCGAAAATCTACGTGGCATATAAGACCTTATAAATTCTGACCCCCTTGTATTCGTACGAATATGAGGTTGTCATGTGTTTTTCGAAAAAAAAAATTGGGAAAATTTTTGAGTAACTTAACATTACTCATATTGAAAAGCCTTTGGAAATTACAACAAAATTTACAGGGAGTTAAAACAGTGGCCGTAATTAGTTTATTTAAACCAATATTCTATAATTAATAGTCATATTTGGCTAAGTTAATTTTTTAAAAATAAATAGTTATCTGCTAAAAAAAATATCATTTTCTTCAAAAAAAATATTTATTTTTGAAAAATGAGCTTAGGAAAATACCACCGCTATGTTATGTGTTTAATTTTTCCTATGACCGGCTGACTGGAAAACAATGACATCATTCTTTCCGTAGTAAATTATTTTAATTAATATTTCTAGATCGGTGATGTGATATTGTTTATTAATTTTTAGATCAATTATTTCGTCAAAAAATCAACACCATATGTAAACCCAGATAAATACACAGAGATATTTATGTAACTCAGACAAATACATAGAGATATCTACTGTAAGTTTTCTAAATAAAATAATGAGTAATTTGCAATTCGGTGACCAGATTTTTACAACTTTGGCGATATGATGACCAATTGTTCATATTTTCAATTAG
>JAUEJK010131213.1:0-11244 GCA_032274865.1 Eryngium alpinum | reverse complement strand
TAAATTGAATTTCAGTTCAGTTGAATTTCAAAACACCTAAAAAGAAGGAATTAAATAAAGGAAATTAATTCCCATCATGCTAGTTCAGGCTCTCATCCTGAGTCCACCCCCAATGAGCAACCAGCTGTGGAGGTCAAGAAGCCACCAAAGTTCACTCCTTCTGCTGTGAAGAAAATGAAGTATTCTGTTGAGTTGCCTGAAGAAGTGACAACAATTGTCTTTCCAACCAGGTCACGCTCAAATTTGTTCAACCTGAAGCTTCCCCAACCCTTGGCCTACTAAAATAACCTTAGAGTTGAGGCTGCCACTGGGGATGTGACCTCCTTTGCTTGAAATGTAAGTATCCCATGTTAATTTATTGTGCCATCTAGCTTGTTGTATTGGTTGTTTATTTCGTTTATTTTTTAGATTCTTCAAGGCACGCTGGCACTCCAGGATCTCCATAAATCTCAGGCTGCTGAGGTGGAGTGTTTACGCAAATCCAAAAACGAGCTCTCCTCCAAGCTAAAGACAACTGAGGAGAAACTGAACAAGGCCAAAGGGGACTAGGAGAAGGCTATTGAGCTACTAAGAAAGAGAATGGTAAAGTCATTGCTGCTAAGGATTCTAAGATCAAAGAGCTGGAGGAGAAGATGTTAGGCTATGCAGCATGGTACAATCTTCGTGCCAGGTTGGACACTATGGATGAGGCTGTAGAGGGCAAGACTGCCAACTTGAACATGGAGAGGGATGAAGCTATGCTAGCCCAGCTAGAGGTGGGCCCAGCTCCTGGTTCTGCAGTGTAACAAGGCGAGGTGACCTCAACCATGAAGCCTCCACCTTCGGCGAAAGTTCCAACCAGCCAGGCCGCAGAGCCACCAACTGGGATAAGGATAAGGAGAAGACAATAGAATCTTGAAGTCGTGTAATAAGACCTAGACTGCTTTTTAGTTTGTTATGTTTATTTATTTTTCAAAAGACCTAGATATTTTTATTGGTTGATGAACATTCTGGTTGTTTTTATTTAAACTTGCTCGGGTTATTAAGCTTGTTTGTGTGTTTTATTTTTGTTGGTTATATTTTATATTTTGGGCATATTACTGTGCACATATTTGGTTAATATTGCGGCTAAGATGCCTACCATCTTGAAGCCTCAATATCTGTAAGCATAAGGTGGGATAAGGTGTTGGTCAAACCTCATAACTGTGAGTACGAATAGGTTGGATTAAGGTGCCCACCATCTTGAAATCCAACTAGGCACAAGCTTGTATTTTTCAACAGGCTAAATTAAGATGCCTGCCATCTTGAAATCCAAGTTGTTTGTTAAATTGTACTTGCTAATTATGTGTGAACAAATAATGTTATATTTAATATGTGCACAAGAGATGAAAAATATAAAAGTAAATGAATATCTAAAAAGGTGCAGGGCAATATGAATTTTTTTACGCAGTTGGAAAACTAACATGTTACAGTATTATTCATTATTTACAAGTAAAGCGTAACATGCTCAAACATAATAAGCTTTCAAATAAAAAGCATTCGGAGAATATATTTTCCATTCAGGGTGACTAACCTGTATGCCCCATTGTTCAAAACTTCCTCAATTTGATACAGTCCCTCACAAGTATGAGCTAATTTTCCTTCTGCTGGGTCTTTTGTATTTTGAAATGCCTTCCTCAATACCAAATCTCCTACCTGAAAGCTTCTTAATTTAACGTTCTTGTTGTAAGATCTAGCTACTACTTGGCGGTAGTTGGCCATTCGCAAGTTGGCAGTATCTTTTGATTCCTCAACTGTGTCCAAGCTGGCAGCAAGTTGAACATCATTCACTTCTTGATTCTGCAGCCCATATCTGTATGTGGGTACTCTCTACTCTGTGGGAATTACAGCCTCACATCCATATACCAAGGAGAATGGAGTCTGGTTGGTTGCATTTTTTGGTGTTGTTCTATCTGCCCAGAGAGTATTTGGGAGTTCATCAGCCCACCTGTCTTTCTTTTGTATTAGTTTTTTCTTCAGATTATTTATTATCACCTTGTTGCTTGATTCTGCCTACCCGTTAGACTGTAGGTTGTGAGGTGTTGAGGTCATAAATGTGATATTCTAATCCTTGTGGAATTTTCTAGTTTTGTTACAAATGAACTAACTTCCATTATCATATACGATCTCAGATGTAATTCCAAACCTGCACAGTATGTTCTTTTAATAAAAGAAATAACATGCTCATCTTTAGCCTGCTTGTAAGCCTCAGCTTCAATCCACTTGGAAAAATAATTAGTCATTACCAGCATGAAGAGTCTCTGCCCTGATGCTTGAGGCAACTTGCCGATAATATCCATCCCCTATTTGATGAATGGCCAAGGAGTGGAGATGGAATGCATTGGTTCTGGTGGCTGATGGTTAACTGGGACAAACCTCTGGCAGGAATCATATTTTCTAGCATATTCGTTTGCGTCCTTCCTCATAGTTGGCCAGTAGTAGCCCATGCGTAAGGCTTTGTTGCACAAGCTCCTACCTGCAGCATGATTCCCACACCCCCCTCATGAGTTCTTGCAATACAGCTTGAGCTGCTTGTTGTTCTAGACACCTCAAGTATGGACCTGAGGCTGGTCTCTTAAAGAGGACTCTATTTATTAGTGTATACCTGAAACATAGGATATGTACCAAGTTATCTTTAAGCAAGTTGTTGTGTTCAAGTTATGGACTAATAATTGAGCCTGAGGCCTAAGGGCATACCTCGAGGCTACAAGCTGTAGGCGTCTTGCCAGAGCCTTGTCTGGTAGGAGTTTGTCAATCTGCAAGTACTTGATTATGGGCTGTAGCCAGCTTGTTTCTGGCGGAGTTGTGACCTATAAGCAATGTGTGAGATACAACATACAACTAACATTGGAGATTATGATTGTTAAGTAATGTGTAGAGTGTTTTGTTAACCTGTAAGCAAGCAATAATTTCTGATTTTATTGCTTTCTGGTCAGTTTCAATTGACGGGCTTGATATATGTACTAGGGGAATATTATTGGCAGACCAGCCAGAACTTGCTGCCCCCAAGTTTACTAAGAGGTCAGCTTCAATATTTTGTTCCCTGGGTACTTGTTTAATTTTAATACTCTTAAACAATGAGGAGATTTGTTTGACCAGATCTGCATAGGCCTCCATTATGGGGTCCTTCATTGCATATACTCATTTGATTTGATTCACCACAACAATGAATCACAACTTACCCATATATGCTTCGCTTTGAGTTCAAGTGCTCCCTGTAAAGCGATCACCAATGCTTCGTATTCTGCCATGTTATTTGTGGTCTTGAAACTGCAACATACAGCTTGGGGTATTATGTCGCCTTGTGGCGACTTCAACATAAATCCATAATATGTCCCCCTTATGTTTGAGGCTCCATCAGTATGTACTTCCCAAATTACCTGTTGTTCTCCTTCTAGTTGTAATATCTCCTGGTTGGTAGTTGCCATCATGTTTGGGCTGAAGTCTACCATAAAGTCTGCCAAGGCCTGGGATTTTATTGCCGTCATTGGTTCATAGCGCATGTCATATGTGCTTAGCTGAACTAACCATTTTGTCATACAACTAGATAATTCTGGCTTCCTTAGAACATTCTTGAGTGGGTAGTTAGTCTTTACTATCACAACATGACTTTCAAAATATGGTCTTAGCTTAATAGAAGACATAATTAAAGCTAGAGCCAATTTCTCAAGTGGGGAATACCTTGTCTCAGCATCCAGCAGGCTCTTACTTACATAGTACATATGTTGTTGCTGTCCATCTTGTTCTCTGACAAGTACAATGCATACTGAGTGTTCTGATACAGCCAGGTAGAGGTACAAATATTCTCCCTATAGTGGTTTGGATAGCAGTGGTGTTGCCCCTATATTCCTCTTCAAGTTCTCAAAGGCTTCATCATGTTATGGAGTCCATTCAAAGCGCTTGTTCTTTCTCAGTATATCGTAAAACAGTCTGCATTTGTCCGCAGACTTGGATATAAAGCGATTGAGTGCAGCCACCCTGCCTGTAAGCTTCTGCACATCTTTAAGATTCTGAGGCCTTTCCAAGTTGTGAATTACCTGAACCTATTCTGGGCTTGCCTCGATCCCTCTTTTGGTGACCATGTATCCCCGAAACTTGCCAGCCGATACACCAAAACTGCACTTTAGGGGGTTAAGTTTCATTTTATATTTTCTGAGAATATCAAAGGTTACCTTTAGGTCTTTAATGTGATCTCTAGCCTGCTTGGACTTTACCACCATATCGTCTATGTTCACCTCCATAGTCTTTCCAACTTGGTTTTTGAACATCATGTTAACCAGCCTTTGGTAACTTGCCCCTGCATTTCTTAGTCCAAAAGGCATTTTTATGTAACAATATATACCTTTATTTGTTATGAAGGCAGTTTTCTCCTGGTCGGCAGCATTCATAGCTATCTGGTGGAATCCACTTGAAGCATCCAAAAATGTTAAAATTTCGTGACCGGCCATTGCATCAACTAGTGCATCAATGTGAGGCAAGGGAAAGGGATCCTTGGGACATGCCTTATTCAGGTTAGTGAACTCTATGCACACGCACCATTTTCCGTTCTTTTTTTGTACCACCACCACGTTGGACAACCAGGTTGGATACTTAGCCTCCTTTATAACTCCAGTGCGCAGCAGCTTATCCACCTCTTGATTAATGATTTCATTTCTTTCTTGAACAAACCTCTTTCTCTTCTGCTGTGCAGGCTTGCGCGTTGGGTCAATGTTCAAGCTGTGAGTTATTACCTTTGTATCAATGCCAATTATATCTTCTGGGTCCCAAGCAAAGCAGTATGTATATCCCTTCAAAAAGATGATAATTTATTCATGTATCTCAGGTTGCATGTCAGCTGCCTTTGCACAACCTGCTGTGGTTTGGACAGATCCAGAACCACATGATAGTAAATCATGTTTCTGATTGACCACGTCTTCTTGGATCTGCCCTGACTGTGATTGCTATGTCTGGTGAGTTCTGGAAGGCTTCAAGCTGGCCATGTAACATTTTTTGGCTAGCCTTTGGTCTCCCTTGATGGTTTGTACTCCCCAACGTGTTAGAAACTTTATCATTTGGTGATATGTTAAAGTGACAGCCCTCAGGTTGTGGATCCAAGGCCTTCCCAGCAGGATGTTGTATGGGGTCAGACTGTCAATAACAGAAAAGCACTTTATCAGGTTGACACCTTCAGCATAAGTGGGCAACGTGATTACTCCCAAAGTGCTTTATGCTTCTCCATTATAACTGACCAAAGTGACCGATTTCCTGGTAATGTATTCTTCCTTGATACCCATCTCCTTGAGTGTGTTGAGCATAATAAGATTAACAGAACTTCCCCCATCAACTAGGACCCTTTTGACAAAACAATTTCTAATTGATAGAGATATAACCAAACCATCATGATGGGGTTCAGTAACCTCACAGATATCCTCCTGGGTGAAGCTAACGGTAGGCACACGTGATGGTCTGTTCTGCTTGAACTTGGGGGGTTGCAGACTGCTCTCCTTAGCATGGCGCCTAGCTGAAGAATATGTGGTCCCACAAGCATTCGATCATCCTGCAGTAAAAGTGACTACTTTGGAATGAGAAGGTGAAGCTTGGTTACCATGGTGGGGGTCCCTTGGTTGCTACCCGTGAGCCAGAAATTTTTACAGGTATCCTTCTTTACAAGTGGCTAATTTCCTTCCTGAGAGCAATACAATCCTCCGTGTTATGGCCAATGTCGTTGTGGAATTCAAAGTATTTGGAGGATTCCTTAGCTCCAGCTGATTTGTCAGACTTTTTTGGCCATTTGATAATTCCATCCAAACCATCAAGTCTGGCTACCAGCTCCGGTATCTGGACGTTGAAGTTGTATTCATGCAGGGTTGGTGGCAGGTTGGGATCTTCCCTCCAGTCATGATGTACTTGTGAGACATTCATGTTTGACTTTATTTCCTCCATCATTGGGTACTGCCTGGGCCTGGCATCTTGTCTCTTATTGTGAGTCATCTTGCGAGATGGCTTTCATAGACATGTGCAACCTGCATGTCCTTATCATCCTCTAGGAGTATGAAGGCTAGGGCTTTATCCTGGACGTCCTCAAATGAGCCACATGGATATTTAGTTAGCTCCTTATACAATTTTGAGTCCTTTAACAAACCCTGTCTGAAGGCCTCCACTGCTATTGGCATGTCACACCTGGGAATGGACACCTTCTCCCTGTTAAAGCGATTCAAATAGTCTCTTAAGGGTTCACTTAGCCTTTGAACGATCCTGTATAGGTCACTGGTCTACTTTTCCAACTTGCGACTACTTGTAAATTGCAAGTTGAACAAATTTACCAGTTCTGCAAATGAGGAGATTGAACTAATTGGCAAGTTGACAAACTACTGCAAGGCTGGCCCAGTCAAGGTTGCACCAAAACCTCTGTACATGCAGGCCTCCCTTAGCTCACGGGGAAATATGGTGAACATCTTCTGCTTGTACTGAGCAATATGGTCGACATGATCAGTTATTCCATCATATAGCTTCATGGAATGAACAATGAATTTTTTAGGGATCTCCACCAGAGCAATGGAATCAACGAATGGTGAGTCTGCATAACTGGTAGGGGTTTCTTTTTCAAATGGTCTATGCACACATGGATTTTTGTGATCATTTCTCTCAGCTCCTGAAATTGCCTGGCTACAGGATCGTCCATATTTGTCATCACGTTAGTGGGAATAACATTATTAGTTTGAACAGGTTTACCTACTGGTGGATCTCCAGGTAGGACGCTGGTCCAGCTTCCAAATGGATAACACCTCTGTGAGGAGTTATGAATTAATCAGGCTCATGTGCGACTCTATCCATATCAATCATCAATGGAATTTGGGAGGTGTCCTCCTCGCTTATTTATTAGAATTTTCAGTCATTGAAGCCACCGATTGAACTCTAGCTTGTAGGCATTCATTCATTTGTTCGATCTAAGATACCTTCCAGGTCATCACCTCCATTTGCTTCATTATGGAACCAAAGCCTTCTTCAACATATCTGCCTAGATCATCTTGGTTCTGGGAACCAGACTGATTAGATGATGGGGTTTCCATGGTTGAACTTGCGAATCAAAATAAGATATTTAGCTTTTTTTTAACAAGTTGACCCACGGTGGGCGCCAAACCGTTTTAACAAAAAATTGCACAAATAGATTATAAAAATCTTGGGTAACTTGTCAAAATTAGCCAAACATAAAAATGATACGAAAACAAAGATTTGTGACGTAGAAACCCTTAAATGGGAAAAAAACCACGGGATTTACAACTTGCCTTGCCAAGAAAGTTCGACTAGAAATGGATTCTGTTTATAAGGTGAAGAACTGTGTATTATAAGTTGAGTATAACCGGTAATCCAACCTGAACTACTAAGGGAAAAGTCTAGTACTAGTATTTAATCAGTTGTGTACATTCTATTTTACAAACTATTGTATTTATACTAACATAGTTAGGTTACTATTTTCGAGGTCCCCATCTATTTGCTTGGACTGTTATGCTGACTGCTTCTGGTCATGGCTGGCAGCTTCTCCCTTAATTTTAGGATGCTGAAGCTGATTTAAATTGTAGCCATATTCTTCTGCTTGACCTGGTCCATGTTCTTCCTTGTCAGCTTGTATGCATTGGTTGTGGTCGTCCGTTAACTTCACGTTGTTTGTAAATGTTCTGCTTGTATATATCTCAGGCTATAAATTGCACTTCAAGTTATATTTATTATATTTCTTGAATGTACTTCAAATATTCAAATATTTAATAAGCATTATGCATATTTTATCGATCCCAACAAATATAAATTGGAAATTTAATTTTAGCACGATTTGTTAAATAAATTAGTAATTATTTATGAATATTTATGTATAATTTAATTCATATTTTATATGACTTTTTATCATAATTATAAATAATAATAACTAAATAGTTAATATTTTATTTTTTAATATGACAAAAGACTTAAATAAAATTATAGAAGGATGTTGAATTTATTATTTTATAATATTTTATAATTTAAAATATTAAGATATTTATTCAATTTATAAGAAAACTCTGTTTTATAAATTATGAATAAACAATTCAAAAATCACAAAGACAACTGCAAAATTAATAAAATAGTATAAGAAATTGATATATAATTAACTCAGTAACTAGTTTTGATACGTAAATAATTCGTATAAATCTGATTAAATATTAATTTGATTAAAGTGACTTTAGATTTAAAAATTAATTATTAAAATCACATGTCGGTGTTCAAAATTTTGTAGTCAAACACTTTTCAAAACTTGTATATGTCTTACAAAAAAAAGATCAATAAATTGATATATTTCAATACGAGTTTAATAAATACACAAATATAACTAAGTATCGAGGTATGATTGCGCAATTAGTTTATTTAATTGCATCTAAATTCGATATCATGTGTAGTGTTTAATTATGTTAACATTTCCAAGCTAAACATAAGGATTCTCATTTAAAACCGATAACATAAATTTTAAATATACAAGTGATACTATAAATATCAGTTTATTTGATCTGGAAAATACATTTAATTTTATTGGGTATTCAGATGCAGACTATGTAGATTGTCAAATCGATAGATAAAGCAGAAACGAAGTGTGTGCTTCCTTGGACAAAGTTCAGTCTCCTAACAAAGTAAAAAAGTGAACATCAGTTACTTTATCAACAACTGAATGAGAATATCTAGCTGTCGGTCAGAAGTTGTTGTTTATAAATATTATGGACGATCCAAACTCATAAAGATTTTAAAATTTAATATGGACATATCTCAATCTAGTGTGACAACACTAGCACAATCAATATTTCATAAAAAAAAATCTGTGTTACATTTCAGGACTAAACATATTGAAGTTCGATATCATTTTAAAATACAATGTGTCTAAAAGTAAAATTAATTTAATTTTTCTTTCTACAGAATATCAGCTTACCTATATCTTTACAAAACCATCATCGGAAGAAAAAATTAATTTAATCCAAAGAGAACTTGAAATGTGCTTGGTATAAGATATATATATTGTATCAGAAATTTAATTAAATAGTGTGATATTTAATTGGGATAAACAAGAAGTTTTAATTTTCAATTATTCTAATCAAGTGGTAAATTATTTCTGGACCTATAAAAGGAGAAGTTATTATGTAGGTATATTTTCTCATGCAACATTAGGAGTCATACACTTTTACACACATATATATATATATTCACGTACGTATACACGCATAATTTTTCCAGAAGAATATTAGCTATTGGTTTTCTCTCAATTTGCTCAATCAAAATTCTAACCCATTTGCTTACTACAATTACAATCCCCACTATCACCATTTTATAACTCAAATTTAATTCCCTCTTCAAGCATGGTGAACACTAGAGGCAATAAAAAAAGAAAAATTAATCTTGACAACATAGAAGATGATGTGGAGAACTTCTAGATTGCTCTAAATCCCCATGCATGTCGTTCTCAATCATCATTCTACATCGTGTCTTTTGACCTCGTGAATCGTTATTTCATGTACAATATAGGAGTTAGAACAATTCTTAATAACGATCGTATTTTTCAAGGAGAAGTTTTTGAGAAAGCAGACTTGTTTAAGATTTTTAAGATTTTATTTATTTTATTTTCTCTAATGTTATTTTTTTTAACTCTGATTCATCACGTTTATGCTGACTTAACAAAAGAAAAAGGTGAGGTTAAGTCCTTGTGAAGATAAGAAAGAAAGTTCTTAACCCATTTAATTTGATGGAAATTTTCACTTTTAATTACTTGACCCATATGTGTTCTTTTACCTTGAAAGTAATTTATAATTATATGCATGAGTTTTCGAAGGAAGAACAATAAAAATATTATCTTTGAGTGTGAGTCTATAGAGAAGAAAGAGTTACCATAGTCGACCTCTATATGTCTGATATCTTGTCTGATTACAAGAATAATTTTTTATAATATTTTTCTTAAAGCAGAGGGACATTCGAAGATAATATACATGGATCTTATTTTGACATCTATAATTTTAAAGGAAAAATATTTTGATTTATCTCAACTGATGATTAAGAATATGTTGTCTATGGTATGAATAAGGAAATTGATTACTTTATGGAAGCTTTCTATCAAAGGTCTTTAAGAATTACGGTGTGGTTGTGGATAATGAAGAGGATATTATGGCGTCAGGAGTTATTGACGCAACAACTTTTAATCAACTTAAAATTAAAATGACAGACTTATAAATTGGTAAGAGTTTCTACCTCATCTTCTTTTTTTTACCTAAATTTACTGCTAGTTGTTCTTACTCTGCTCTGGTCCCCGCTATTCAGGAATCCATTGATAAATGTTATAACAAGTTGAAGGACCATGTGGTGGAAGTTCTTAATGTTACCACCAAATTGCAAAAAATTAGAGTGATTCCTGAGACTTTTATTCTTATGTCAAAAGAAATTATGGGTAGTGACTCCATCCACAGCAGCTGAGAGAGAAATTTCCAAAGGACGAGCTCGGCATATGGTGATCGAATAAGAAGGGGACCTAAGTGCATGATCTCAAGGAGAAGAACTTGGAAAACTGAAGAAGCAGTGGAGTCTTAATTTAATGGCATTTTTTTTAATTAAGAATTCTTTAAGTATTTATGTTTGTTGTTGTTATTCACAATGAAGATTTGTAGAGGGCTTTGAATAAAAATCTTATACTCTTTTTGAATTTTCTTGTCAAACTAAAACAACCAAAACCACTATAACTATGCAGATTTAAACTAAGGAAAATAAAGTAAATCAAACACAGAAATATCAAAGTTTAATTATATTAAACTTTGAAGGGGTTTCTCTTAGATTAGCAACTGCTAACTCAGCTACAAATTCTCCAACTAATGGAGCTTTTAAATGATTACAAAGCAACCAAACCCAACTCTCAAATTCTATTACAAATATGCGCTACCTTACTATGCAATCAAAAATCTCTCACAACTAAGAGCTATAATTTTCTCTTTGTAAAGTACTCACTCTCTCTGAAAATTCACTATCATTATAAGTACAGAGAAAAGCCTACACAATGGACATTTATAAGATACAAAGAATTACAGCTGTAAACTATGACGTTGAATTCCCCGGATGATGTGAAAACCCCGGATGGTGTGGACCACCAATGATGTTGACAGATTGCACTCCATGCTCTCCTTTGCAAATGTGTTTCCACAATCCTTTGCCACGTGTAGTGAGGACCACCACCTCTCCAACAATCTCTGA
>JAUEJK010131212.1:0-17697 GCA_032274865.1 Eryngium alpinum | reverse complement strand
ATGTTACAAAATAAATAAGTCATCAAGGTTAGCGAACAAATTACACTATGGTCGAGGTAAGATAGTGGTAATAGTTATTGAGTTACATGATGACATATATTGGTTGTTCAATAAGTGATCTGATTCTTGTAATTTTCTCTGCATAAAAAACCCGGGTTGCGTAGGACAAGGTAGTTCTGTTTTACTACTCAGCATTAGAACCACCTGCGACATAACTGGCCTGTCTTTTGGATCTTCTTGAACACACAATAATCCAATATGGATAACTCTAGACACTTCATTGATCTGGTTACTTGACGCCAAGATAGCCTCGTCAATTAATCCTAAATGTTTATCATCTTTATAACTCATCCATGCCTGAAAAAGTTAATTATGTCACATACTGATAGTAGCTATCCTATACGTCACAGCTTAGAAGCATTAAATATATTCATGTTCACTTACATGTCCGAGAAGGTTTAAGCTGTGATGTGGATGACTGAATGATCTGTTTCTCTTTCCGCTCACTATTTCTATAACTATAACACCGAAGCTATAGACATCAGATTTGACAGAGAAATGTCCGTCAATAACATACTCAGGGGACATGTAACCACTGCAAAAGATATAAATGGTAAAAGTTTAGTTAGTAGTTGTGAAGAAACGAAAACAACAAAATTGCAGAGTCGTAGAATTCTTACTATGTACCAACAATTTTAGATGTATTTGCTTCACTTTGACTTCCTCTGAAACTTCTTGCTATCCCAAAGTCTGAAATCTTTGGATTCATCTCTTGGTCAAGTAAAATATTACTGGCTTTGAGATCTCTATGGATGATTCTTAGCTTTGAATCTTCATGAAGATATAGAAGTGCCTTGGCAATGCCATTTATTATGTTGTACCGTTTCGACCAATCTAATGAGTTTCTTGTTTCTTCATCTATTCATTCTTTATCAAGTAAATCCATGCTTGTCTATATATGGAGATGTACTCGGGAAATTCACACACATTAATATAGATTAGCCATATATTCGTAGATCAATATTCTTTCCCCTTTCTCAGTGCAACAACCAAGAAGTGTCACGAGATTTTTGTGCTGAAGTTTGGCAATACAGGAAACTTCATTATTGAACTCGTCTAGTCCTTGACTTGAATTCTTTGAAAGCCTTTTCACAGCTATTTCTTGTCCATTATCGAAAACGCCCTGAAAACAATTATTGTGATAATACTATATTTTGCAGGCAAAAATGAGGTTATTGAATTATGAGTACTGCCCAATCATATGTCACATTTAAATATCCTATCACCAGTATAATGCTGGCATATACTCTAATTTTGATTAGATATATTTAAAATGTAAGTCATGTTCATTTTAACTGTTTATTTACTATTCATCTTAGGGACAAGTTTGTATGAAATAATTCTATGAAAGTTCTTTAATGTTTACTCAACTGTTTGTTTGCTCTTTGTTGTTGCATGATTGATTGCATATAATACGTATGATTTGTATCAACTACTCACCCTGTAGACTGGTCCGTATAGCCACCCTGTCCAAGCATTTTCTCGTCGGAGAAGTTATTTGTGGCCTTTGAGATTGTTTTGAAGTCAATTAATGGCAAATCAAAATCTTCACTCTCGATTTGTTCAGAGCAACTATTTCTGAACTCAATGTCAAGTTCTCTGCAAAGTGTGAAGTACAGCCAGTGAATTACTGTTAAAATTATGAACTACTTTTATGATAACTATTAATTTAGTGAATAATTTACCTTCTTTCTTCAAATTTCTCTTCCTGAATACATACACGAATTTCATAACCAGTAGTACTACTATTAGTACTACGGTAATCAGAATCATCAGAATTTTCGTCTTTACTTTAGACCCCCTGCCTTCCCCTGCATTTTCAGAAATTGTAAAGAAAGTAGAAAATTCTACTGTACTGTTCTTTTTATTTTAAGTTAATAAAGATAAAGATACTCCAATATATGGAGATGTAGTCCTACCTAATTCAGATACTGGCATTCTTACATAAATATCTTGTCACGCTTCAGAGTAACCTTTGATGTCGACTAGATCGTGGAACCATAAGATACATCCACTTCCACCGGCTCTAACATCTGCATTCGCATAAGCTGTGCAGGAGCAGTTTTTCAAGCATAACCTCTTACACTTTTCAAGAGGTATTCTCATGTCATACCATGAGTGTTGCGTGTCTGGCAACTTCACACCTGAATATTTCAGAAAACCCTCTTCAGTCCCACAGTGCAGTTTGGTTTTACGCACACATCCACTAGACCAATCTACTGCTTTCCACTTGTCTGGGAATTTTGGGATAAATCCCTTCAAACATTCACATGCCGGTGATCTGTCCATGTTACAAATCCCATAAGTACCACATAATGCATAACGATCACAGTCAGAAACCATTAATGTCATGTAAACGGTCCAAATTTGATCTTGATAATGCCACACAAGAAGTTGTAAATCTCCATTTGGAAGTATCATGAACCTTATAACAGCAGAAGTTCTATTGATGAGATCAAACTGATAGTAGATTTCCTCGTTATTGAAAATGAACTTCTCTGTATAAATTCCGTTTGGATCACCACTGAACTGGCGGCCGTTCCATGGTCCAGTCCTGGCCCATATATGTGAACCTTTAAACCAAAAAAACTGCGGAAAACCATTAGGATTAAGTGTTAGATTTCCTAATATATGTAAAACACTTAATAGGAAATCTATATTGATAAACATAGTGACAAACAAGAGAGGGAGCTGAAGCTCCATTGACAACTACATTGTGTTGGTTGTCTTGGTTATTACATGAAGTAGGAGCTCTTAAATAGAGGAAGACCGGGAACATATACAGCTGTGATGAGCTGGTGTATGAGTTGTAGATTAGTGGTGGTTGTCATGAGTGGTGGTGGTCATCACAGCTGTAGCATGTTCTAACACACCCCCGTAGTCGAAGGAGGAGGTTGGCGGATGCTGAGACTATCCCTTAAATTACACCCTGGTGGTCCAGTAATATCTGAATTTGACTGGGGGACTGGTGAAACACCTAGAAGATCAGAAACCGGTGGAGTAGAAACCGGTGTTGCAGCAGCATAGAGAGAGTAAGGTGACCAAGATAGAAGAAAATAACAGTAGATATCACATTGTTGGGAAGCCAACAGACATAACGGTAACAAGAGGAGGTCCCTCAACCAGTGGAACAACTGGGCACGAACAAGAGGAGGTCCCTCAACCAGTGGAACAACAACTGGGCACGAACTTCAACCTGTGCGTATGTGCGTGTGTGAAAGAGAGAAAGAGCGAGAGGAGTATCAAGTATGGTCGTGCTGCCCGAGGGAAATCTGGGTTGTGCTTTCCACATGGTGGTGGAAAGAGATGCACAGTGGAGAACTGTACAAAAAGTGCTGAGGGCCTTTCTGGTCTTTGCATCTCGCATGGAGGTGGCCGAAGATGTCAGTATCCAGCACGCACAAAAGGGGCTCAAGGAAGCACAATGTTTTGTTAGGCGCATGCTCGTGGGGCTATCAGGGTTCAGAATTTGGGAGGGACGACTCTCCTTGTTATGAATTTGCCAGGGGGAAGAGTGGATTGTGTACATCCCGTAGTGGCCACCGAAGGAGTAGCGGTGGTATTTGGGAGGAGAGGAAGGACTACACATGGTGCCAATGATACACTAGTCGGATGGTTGGAGGAGAACTTTGCCCACAAAGTTATAGAACCAAAAGAAGATGGTGTGTGTGAAGAGCACCACGTGGGTAATTTAGTGCAGGTATGGGAAACAAGATAACGTGTGTGAGCTTTTACAGATAGCAATGGCATGTGTAGTTAGGATGCCAGACCAGCGACCAAAAATGGCGGAAGCAGTAAATCTGGTCGAGAATGTGAGGAGGCCGATTGCAGTTGAGACTCAGGATATCATCTGGAGGGAAATCAGAAAGTTCATGCCGGTTCTCGAGACAGAGTTGAAAGTTCAAGAATGAGTGACCTTAACATTGCAATTAATTTCCCAATGTACTTTGCATCTATTCACAAACTCGGTGAACACAAATGGGTTCAGATGTTATAATCCTTTCTATCTATAAAAGGGGAGTTGTAATTCACTGTTCATAAGGGTAAAACTGTATATTCCTCAAATCCTTATTCTCTCTCCTCCTTTTCTATGCTGATTCAGCAGATCCACACTTAACCTCGGACACACAGAAATCGAGGTTTTTATTCCCCCAAAGCAAAGCTTCCTTGCTACGCTTCACCTCTCCCATCTACTCCTAACCTTAATTTGAATTTCAATTAGTGGTACCTCAAGTCCTTTGGCGCTCTTTGCTTCTTTTCAAATTAACAATCGAACTTTTATGGTATGAAGGCTGTAGTCAGTTTGCTCTCACCGTAGGCGGCTACTCTCTTCCATTTATTTCTCTTTCATCTGGTCCATTAGCTCAGCCATGAAACCTGCTTCCGATGGAGCTTTTGCAATATATTCAGAGGATTTGAAATCTGGTAAGGGTAAAACAAATTTATTTACTATTGTATATTCCGCATTCATCCAGATGTTTGAATATATTCATCTGATTCATTTGTTGGATCTTAGGTTTTAAACGTAGAAAAAGAAGGAAGCCTACCACTGTTAGAGGTGAAGAATGTCGGAGCTCTATTGCAAGTCAAGAAGGTTGGACCTCAAAATTTTCATTGTATCTTTGTATTATATACAAGAATAATAGAGTGGTTTTAAGATATGTTTTTAACAGATGTTTGTAATATGTAAAACCCTAAAATGTGTATACCATTTATTATTTTTTTGGTGCTTGGGTGTGTGTATAATTGCAATGTAACTCATTCATATTACTGTTTTGTATAATTTGACATTGTTGTTATCATTTTATTGATTTATGGACAAAGATATATCTTATGTATTACTAATGATCCTTTTTATATGAAACTGATTTATCCAAAAATGTGTTTTTAGTTCATAAGGGTGGCCCATTTGTACAACGTAACCACGTAACGCAAGGTTCAACTCATCCTTCTAATGTTACATATCAAACTCAACTGACACCCCCAAACCATAATGTTATGGAATGGAAGCAGCCTATTGCTTCAGAATGTGGCGTATTCGGAATGAATGTCACTCCACCCACTTTGGCTAATAAAAAATTGTTAAGTCGCGCATGTGTTGCTTATGCTGATCAAGGGTGTAAGGGACAGGATATTCCAGTTCTGTCTCCCCACAACAATTATTCCTCTTGTCCCCCCACAGCACACACCATTAAAAGATGCCCCCTCTTTTTCCTCAAACCCACCCATTATTGCTAAAGTTATTCATACAACCACCAAACCATGTGCCCTAGCACTAGCTTTAAAAGAAAGTGCAAAAACCTCATGTGCCCTACCTAATGAAGCTCCAAAAGCCTCCAAATCTGTCTCCTTTGCTTAGACTTCTAGTATTGCCATAGTTATCAGGCCAGAACCAATTGAGGTTAACACAGAACTTGAAAATGCTATCTTGAATCCACATGCTTCTGTGATAGGGTTCCCTACCCCAGAACTGCAAAACTGTAGCTCCAAAGTAGTTAACCACTCCAAAACTGCAGCTCTAAAGCAGCCTTCTGAGGCTTCATTCCTGCCAGTTATGACCAGAAAACAGAGGCAAAGAAGACAATCAGGGAGGAGTACTCCTTCCCCCCCTCCCCCTGAAGTTTAGATGAATTTGCTTTGCTTCAATACAAGAGGTATCAATAAAAGCAATCACATTGTTGAAGTTGGGAAATTACTTAAATCCCTTAATTGCTCTATGGCTTTTAAAGCTAGGCCTTTCTTCTTTTCATCAGAAAGTACCGACTTTAAAGCTATAGTTTTCCTCTTTTCTTCGATGATAGGTGCATTATTTGATGCGTCATCTTCTTCGTGTGCACAAAGATTGCCAATTAGGCGTTTAGTTGAGTACTCATCAAGATTATGCATTTTTGATAGTAATCACGTTCATCTCCCATGAAAGAAGTAGAGCTTTGAGAATTCTTCGGTTTTTCTCACATATTGTGTAGGTTTTACCGAGTTTCTCTAACTCATCAATGATTCTAGAAAAGCGAGTTTCCATATCCAAAATAGATTCACCATTTAGGAGTTTGAAATTCTCGTACTCTTTTATTAGAGTATCTTGTCTAGAAGCCTTGATACTTGAAGTGTCTTCATAAATTACATCGAGTTTCCCCCAAATTTCTTTAGAATATTTGCAATTTTGGTTTTGCTTGTATTCTTTTTCGGCTAAAGCGCTAGTAAGTACCATTTCTGCCTTTGGGGAAATGGTCATTCTAGCTTCTTCTTCAGGAGTATAAGAATCTTCATCAGCCTCAACTGTAATACCTTCGATTACACGAGTTGGGACTTTTACTCCTTTGAATATCGCAGTCCATACTTTAATACCTTGTGATTTGGCATAAGTATGAAACTGATCCTTCCAAGTGGAGAAGTTTATTCCATCAAACAAAGGTGGTCGAGAGTTGGAAGATATTCGTTTACACTGGTTGCGGAAAACGTCATACTAAGATCTCTTTTTGCAGTGTCTAAATCAGTCTTTCAACGAACGATCAACAAACACTTTAAAAATAACTACTCCGGTACCAATTTATAGGTCCCGAAAGGGGTCAATTAATCTAGAAGGGGGTTTGAATAGATTAATCCCCAATTTTAATTTTGGTTTAAACCTTTAAACTTATCTTTTTCCTTTTTAAAGTTTATTTGGAAGAAACAAATAAAGATAAGGAAAAAGATGCCACACAACCGATATATCCTGGTTCGTGAACTTGTTTATCACAAACTGAATATATAAGTCACATAGTCCAGCCCCCCGACCTCCTCTCCAAGAGTCGGGATTTGATCCATTAAAAATTCGTGACCAACTCCTAACGTAAAACGATAATTTGCTGCGAGGGTTGCAATCGATTGTGCGGCTTCAGATCTGGAACGCAAAACGATAATTTGCTGCCGGATTTGGTTGCTGGAATGGTTCGGGATTGCTCCTTTGAAACTAATTCTTCGATTTGTTTGGGAATTTTGAGTTCCAGCACAGGTTTAGGGGTTCGATTTTGTCCTTGTTTTCCAACCTATGAAGCTACAAGTTTGGGGGACTTTTATTCCCAAATTAATTGTATTGCGACGGTCTATATTGTTGATGGTGAATGGAAAAACTCTACATTGGCTGGTAACAACAACTCTAGTAAGTTGGATTGTGCTGCTCTTGGGAATGATTCCGTTCTTTCTAAAAGCTCTGTTCTGGAAAACTCAGGTAACCCAAGTAGAAAGATATTGGTTTATTGGGAATTATTGACCCCTGCTATTTCCTTGGATGGTGGGTTTGTTCTTACTCTTAACAGTTTGTTCTTAGCTGTTGAGTTTTACTCCTTTTTAATTGATGGCCCCTGTGTTAATGGCTGTTTTACTTGGTTCTTTGTTGAATTTACTTTGGTATTTCTGTTGAGTGTTGGCTGTACAAATGCTGTCATTTCCGGCTTTGATCCTGATTTGATTTTCTGTTGCTACAATATTCCTACTGGGTTTGTTGATTTTATACCTGTTGGTACTATTTATTTTACTCCTACTGGAAGAATTGCTCCTGGAATGGAGGATTTGATTTTCTGCTGCTGCAATATTTCTGCTGGGTTTTTTGTTGGTTTTTGGGTTGAAAAACTAAGCTTTGCCTGTTATTGGGAGATTGGGGACTGTGTTCGTGTGAAAGTGCATGGGGATGTTTATGTTGCTGTTCTGATTTCTAATCTCAATATTGGGAGCGCCTTTCGACACTCTAGTCGGATGTTTTACTTTGTTACTATCCATGTGGGATTTGTTTGGGGTGCTGCCCATTTTATTGTTGTTGTTGCTGATTGCTATGCACACGATTTAGTTTTGATCGGAGATGATGCTATTGGTATTGTCGATTGCAAGGATGGCTTTGTTTCAATAGTTGTAGCTTTGGTAAACCCGCCGCTCAAATCTGATTGGAGTATTTGCAGCTCCAGCCATGGTGAAACTTGGGGCCTGTTATTTGAGAATGGTAATATCCCTTTCCAGAGTTTGGGTAATGGTTTTTCTATTTGCGTTTTGGCATTTAGTTTTCAAAAAACCGCATTATTTGCTGCTGGAAGCTTTCTGCCTTGTGTGGATATGAACTCTCGCGATGTCGTCCCTTGGTTCATTATTGGTCGGAAGGTCTCACAAGCTGCTATTTTTATTGATGATCTGGTGTGCGGTTTGGCTGAGGATTTTGATTTCATGGTACTCCGCGCTGATTTGGATAAGAATGTGCAACACTCAATTTAACAGGTGGTAAATCTGGGTGATACGACTGCTGTTTTTGATTTGTATCTTGGGAAAACAAGCTCGATTGCTACTGGACTTGCTGCTCAGCCTGCTATGGTTGTCTCTGGTTCTGGTTATATTGTGCCTACTGTTTTCCGAGCTCGTTTGCAGCCTCCTAAGGTGCAGTTTTCTTGCCACTCAGTGGCTGTTGGTTTTGTCACTACTCGAACAGCAGATTGTTTAGAGCTGGTTTTAGCTACCCCTGATTTTGCTTGGCTGCAACATGATATGCGCCAAAAAGATCATCATTCCAAGTCCTCTGATTCTGATTGGCTGCAACATGATCTGCGCCATAACGATCATACATATGTTGTTACTTATTCCACTCCTAAGGAAGAGCCACCTGACCTAGAGATGAACAAGAAGGCTTCTTAGTTTAGTCTTCTTATTTTTATTTTGTGTTTAATTGTGGAATGTAGTGATGTACTTGTATTTAATGCATTTCCTTTCATGTGTCGGGCTTGGACCAGCCGTTGCTTTCTGTGGCTAGGCCAAGAAACGGAGTTTAGACTCCAAATTTGTACCTTTTTCTAATTCAATACACATATACCCAAAAAAACATATGTTTAATAAGAAAATATATGTAGGTGTAATGGAATATATGAAAAAACTGATATTTGGTAACTTAACTACCCGTTAACATATCTCAGACTTGGGTTTTGAAACGGAATAAATCTTCACCTGTCGGGCAATCTAGAACAAGCACTATAAACACCCTTGTGTTTCAATAAAGGTGGATTTGACCGTGTATGCTTCAAAGTATGGATTTGATCAAGTCAGTTCATAACTTGATTCAGATTCTCAAGGATATATATTGACCGTTAGGTACAACAAACTAGATTGGAAGAAATTGAAACCAAATTATCAAAGTAACTTCAAGGATGGATGAACACCTGTGAATCCCCAAATTTATTTAGAGATATGTATCCTTTGAAGTTCATCGATTCTCACAAAAATGGAGAAAAAGTCGTATAAAAATAGTAACCATTATGACTTCTCCCTTTTGAGAGTGTTGCGTAAATCGTAGAGAGATGGAGCTAGAGGTCACCTAAAATACAAGTTTACAACATCAACATCAAGTATATATATCTAGCAACAAGTAAGAAATTAAGCACACACACACACACACACACACACACACACACACACTATATATATATGGAGACACACACACGGGTATATATATAATATATATGTAGTAGCTAAATATATATATATGGCCGAATATGTATATATGATAAGTATATATATATAACCCGAAAATATCACCAAAATGAACCAAGTTTCCAACGAGTGGAAAGATGAATAATCGGCTTGGTTGAACCAAGGAAAGTCACGAGTAAAGAGCTCGAGTACGCTTTAATGGTGGAGCTTGTGGTGGTCGGAAAATTACCTTTGGATGGCCGCAATAACAAGCTTGGTGATATAACACACTTCTTCGAAAATCAAATCTTTATATATATCGAAATATACGAAACAAAGGTTTTACAGATAAAGGAGAATTACTTGAACATTGAAAACAAGCTTGAGTCGAAAATTCTCCAGAGGTTTGGTAAGTTATGAAACTTGTGTGTGTTTATGTATTTTTGTGTGTGTAAAATACAAATGAGGGGATGCTTGTATTTATAGAGAAGGGTGGGGGTAGGGCTGGTAATTTTACATCTGATAATGTAGAAAAATATGTTTTGCAAAAGTAAGTTGGTGTGGTATCTTTTAGATTCTACTTTATGAAAAGGTGATGGAAAAAAAGAATATTTGCTAAAAGCAAAATTCAAAGATGCGTGCTTTTGAAAAAGTTGTTTGATAAAGTGGTATACCGAAGCATCTTTTGGTGGAAGAGAAAAATTTCATAAAGTGGAATATTTGTGATCAAACTTTATGAAAAGTAACTGGTAAGGAATATGTTGTTTGGTGAGTACTTTTTATAAAGTAGTTTCCATGGAATATTATACATAAAGGGAATATGTATAAAAAGTGTTTTCATCGAAAAGTAAGGCTTTGAAAAGATTCTGACGATTTGATTTTACTAGCCTTGTGATTTCCTGAGAACCGATATATATTGTAGAACCAGAAGTGTCCGTATTCTATTTCTGAATAAGTTTGGTTCGGGTTCAAAATTGATGATATACCTTTGGTTTGGTAAAAGAGTTTTTGCACATAGGTATAGTAAATATGATACGCAATAAATCAACTATGGCCGTTAACTAGTGTGTGTATCACGACATTTTGACTTTCTAGTTCGACTACAAGTCATTGGTCATTTTATAAAAATATTTTATCGAGTCTGACTAAATCGTTGACCGCTGACCAAATTTGACTTTCGAATCTTTAGTCGATCCTAGTTGGATAGGATGTTTTTGACTTATATGTCTTAATTTTAATTTCAGATAGTTGAATTTTGAAACACTTAATTATGGAATTTAATTAAGATTAAGTTCCTAACAACTTTGACTGTGCAGTTATAATGGCTTACCTACTATTTTAAATGTTAATTGTTGGTCTGAGATAAGGGGATAGACACAGTGAACAACTCAGAAATGTGGGAAAATGGATGACTAATTGTAGAGACGAAATTCAAGCATTATAGATATGGACGACTGAGAATGAAAAACTTTATTATTTATAGAGCTAAGAACCAACATGATATGTTTGAGGAAGTTTTTATTCATTCAACATTTAAACAAAATGAGACACCAAATGCACCACATGATATGTTTGAGGAAGCTTATGCATAAGAAAGTTTAGTATCATTAAACATAAAGAGGAATGTGAAACAGACTCCCAAAAATCTAAAATCGTTACAGGACATTTATTAATATAATCCAGAAGTGGAACTTTCTAAAAGTTGCTTTCTTTTAGTCGATAAGTGTACCAACTTTTATGAAGTTGCAAAACACAAAGAATGGCAACTCACAATAAAAGAGGAAATTTGCATAGGAAATTTGCATGACTAAGAAAATCTAACATGAGAATTGATTGAAAAACTAGTTAAAATGGACCTATAAATAAAATATATCTAGATGAATCAGTTTACAAAAATAAAAAAAGGTTTATCGCTAAAGACTTTTTGCAACAGTTTAGGACCCGTCTGGGGATTAATTACAATGTTCTCTAACTTCTCTCTAGCTTCTCTTTACTCTAATCTCTTCTCAAGAGTCTTCAAGTGCAATGGCGGAAAGTAGTCATCCCAAGAAGAAGTATAAGAAGAGTGCCTTCTCAGGTATTCTTTTAGCCTCTTCTATTCATTTTTACGAAGTTTTCCTCATTCTTATAAGTTTATCTTGATCATGTAGTTGACAAAGAGATCGTTCATCTCGTAAAATTAGGGTAATCTGCCCCCCCCCCCCCCAGTCATCTACTCCGGCCTCAGAGTCTTCTAGGAAGAGGACTCGTGATCCGCCACCTTCTCTTCCTCCTCCTCCAGCTCCTGCTTCAAGTAGTGCTCCCTTCTAAAGGGAGTGGACATTTGGCCCCGGCGACTCTGTCGTCCGGGATATGACCTATGCTCAGCAATGGTCCTTGGGATCCATTACTCCTCGTGATAAAGAAGATTTCGTCAATAGCTTTCAAATAGAGAGCATCAGGGCTTATGGCGCCCAAGTTATGGCTTTGGTCTGAACTCTTCTCTTTTGATATCGTTTGAATCTCTTTGCGTTTAAGAATTCCCCTTATTGATAGTAATATCCTTCTTTTTAGGTCAACTGCTATTTTCAGGCGGCTATGCACCAGGTCCGTCACTTGGAATCTTCTGTAGCCGATCAAGAGAAGACTTCTAAAAGGCTTCAGCATGAGCTCTTCCAATCCGAGGAGAATAATAAGAACCTCAAGGCTAAATGTACTCGCCTCACGTAGATGAATGTGAACCTCCACAACGAACTGAAGACTTCTGACACCCATGTCATTCGGGAGTTCCTGAATGACCTGTACTACCGCCACCGAAAATTGGTCACAGCCAGGGGGCGATTACCCAAATTTATCACGAGTGCTGGGATAAAGCTATGGGGGCCGTGCGTGGTGCTCGTCCCGGTATCATCTCTCGGGATGTAATTGCCTTGTTCCACTGATTGAATATCCCGATGATACAGACGAGGAGTTCGATTGGCAGTTGGGGTCTAAAGACGATAAGGAGGAGTCTTCAGAAGGTGAAGACAGTTCAGACTCTGATGACGATCAGGGGTCCAAAGCTCTGGCTCTTACTTCCACCTCTCAGGGCCTGGGGAGTAGTCCCATAGATACAGAGTTTGTAGAGAGATTAAATATTCCCCTTGGCTCTGATGGAGAGGATCAGGCTAAATCCCCCCTCCTTAAGTGCTTGTAAATGTAATAGTTTTCAATTAATGAAAGACTCTTTTGCTATATAATTGTGTTTGTATCATTACATTATTATTGAAAGTATCTCCGTAAACTAGTAATATGCCACGAATGAGGTAACTCATCTCCCTCAAGAGTTTCTAAGTGATAAGATCATAACCCGACAGTCCGCTTCACTCGATATGGTCCTTCCCAGTTAGGAGATAGCTTCCTCTTTTCCTTTCTAGTAGCTTCGAGCTTTCGAAGTACTAAGTCCCCATTATTAAAGTATCGCTTCTTCACCCTCATATTGTAGTAGGAGGAGGTCCTCCTCTTGTATTTCAATACTCTATGGATGACTTCCTCTCATTTCTCTTCGATCAGATCAGTTTCCATCCTCAATAGCTTCTCATTTTCCACTGGATCAAAAATTTCAACCCTTGGAGATTGTAAGGTAAGTCTATTGGAATAACCGCTTCCACTCCATACACCAAGAAAAAGGGTGTTTCCCCTGTAGATTCTCTTAGAGTAGTTCGATAGGATCATAAGACATTTAAAATCGATCCACCCATGCTCCTTTGGCCTCGTCTAGCATCTTCGTTACTCCGTCCAGGATGATGCAATTTTCCCTCTCCATCTGTCCGTTTGCTTGAGGATGCGCTATTGCTACAAAGCGTAACTCGATATTCCATTCTGTACAGTAGTTTTTTAACTCTATACTATCGAACTTCTTACCATTATCAGTGACAATAATACGGGGAACCCTATATCGGAAGATAACATCTTCCCATAAGAAACTAATTACCTTTTCTAAAGTAATCACTGCTAGCGGTCGAGCTTCATTCCACTTTGTGAAGTAGTCGATGACGACCACCAAGAACTTTCTCATGCCCAGAGGCTTGAGGAAAGGGTCCCAAAATATCGATACCCCACATGGCAAAAGGTAAAGGAGAGGTGATATATGTGACTATGTTAGGAGGTTGTATTGGTATAGATGCGAACTTCTGGAATTTGTCACACTTCTTTACATACTACATAGCGTCCTGCTTTAAAGATGGCCAAAAGAATCCTTATCTCATGATCTTTTGCGCGAGCATCCGTCCTCCCACATGTTGTCCACATTGCCCCTCATGAACTTTCTCTAAAGCCATGTGTGCTTCTAGTGGCCCTAGGCACTTCAAATAAGGCATAGAAAATGATTGCCGGTAGAAGACTCCCTCGATGATCACATATCTGGAAGCTCTTCCCTGAATATTCTTAGCTTGTTCAGGATCTAGGGGTAACTCACCTCTAAGTAGGTGTACTTTGAATCAGTTCCATCCAATTAACCTTCACATAAATAGGTGCCACTAGCTTTGCTATTATGCACGGTTGATCTTGAGCCTCTGAATATATGTTGCCTCCATAGGCCATCTAAATGGCTCCAGCTGCAAATGTAGATAACTCATCCGTCGCTAAATTCTGCTCACTTGGTATAAAGTCTAACATCCATCCTTCGAATTGGGATATCATGGCCATCACTATCTCAGCATACTTCTCCAACTTGGGTCCTCGCACCTCATATGCTTCATTGATCTGACTGATCACCAATTGAGAATCACCCCTTATCATCAGTCTCTCGGCCCTTAGGGACCATGCCAATCCCAGTCCAGCTATCAGAGCTTCATACTCAGCTTTATTGTTGGTAACCTCAAAGTTTAGAGTCACGACATACTTACTGAGAAAACCTCTGGGGCTTTCTAGAATTATTCCAACTCCTCCGCATTGAGCATTTGATGCTCCATCGAAGTACAAATTATTTGCTTCTTTTTCCGTGTCCACTGTTGGGGGTGCCGCATTCATCTCTTCCGGTGTCGCCTCCTCATCAGGAGCTATAGGACACTCCACAATGAAATCTGTCAAAGATTTTGCTTTGATTGCCATTTGAGGCCTATATGGAATGTCATATTCGCTTAGTCCATTGCCCATTTAACCAACCTCCCACTGGTGTTTGGTCTATGCAGCACTTGTCGAAGCAGTTGATCCGTCAATACGTCGATGGTCTGCGCTTGACAGTAAGGTCTCAGTTTTCGGGCTGTCATGAGTAATGCCAACACCATCTTCTCAATTCTTCCATACTTTAATTCAGCCCCATGTAGGACCTTACTCAAATAGTATAGGGGAGTTGCACTCCCTCTTGATCTTTAACCAACATCACGCTCAAGGTGGCTTCTGATATGGCCAAGTATATGGCTAATACATCACCCTGCTCTGGTTTAGCTAGAAGGATCGGGGAGCTGACTATCCTTTACTCCCTCAAACGCCTCATGGCATTCATCATTCCACTCGAATTGCTTGGCGGCCTTTAGTACCTTGAAGAAAGGAAAGCACCGCTCTCCTGCTTTGGATAAGAATCTGCCCAGAGCAGCAACCCTTCCCGTGAGTTGTTGTACTCCTTTGGCGTTCGTCGGGGGCCTCATGTTGATGATAGCTTATTTTATCTGTATTGGTTTCAATTCCTCGTTGAGAAACCATCATCCCTGGAAACTTCCTAGCACCTACTCTGAAGGCGCACTTGTCAGGATTCAGCTTCATATTATGCTTGCGTAGTATGCGGAAGGTCGGTTCGAGGTCTTCTATGTGAGATCCCTTTTTCCTGCTCTTGACTATCATGTCATCAACATAAACTTCCATCGATCGTCCAATTAATGAGGCGAATATCTTGTTTACCAACCATTGATAAGTGGCTCCTGAATTTCGTAGCCCGAATACCATAACCACATAGAAATACAACCCATGTTCAGTTATGAACGATACCTTGGGTATGTCTTCTTTATACGTCTTGATTTGATGGTACCCACTATAGGCGTCCATTAGACTTACATCTCATGCCCAACGGTAGCATCTATCAGTGCATCAATGCGAGGAAGACGGTAATGATCTTTGGGACAAGTATCATTCAGATTCGTGAAGTCGATGCACATCCTCCACTTTCCATTAGGTTTAGGTACCAATATGGGATTGGTGACCCATTCAGCATATTGTGTTTCACGTATGAATCTTGCCTCTAAGAGCTTCTGGACCTCTTGGTCTATGATCCGCTGTCTCTCCATTCCGAAGTTCTTTTTCTTCTGGTAAACTGGCTTCTTATGAGGTAAGATATTCAATTTGTGGCTTATCAGTTGTCGTCCATGCAAAGACATCTCGATTTTCTGCAAGAAACGAGTTAGCTCATGTCGTTCTCCTTCTTCTAAGCCAGCTCCTACATAAGTAACCTTCTTTTTTTGTCTGCCTCATTGAGGGGTACGCCGATCAATTCTTCGGCCGGCTGGCCTCTTTTCTCCTTGGAGTTCTTCCGCACATCTAGTTCTGTCATAGGGAGGGTTCTACCTCCCTTTGCTTGCTCTTTTGTTGCGGTTATGCAATAGACCTGTGTCGTGTTGAGATCGCCTTTATGGACTCCCATACCTCGGAGGGTTGGGAATTTAATTATCGCATAATATGTGGATGGTACGGCTTAGAATTGATGTAATCCCTTCCTTCCCAGTATCGCATTGTACACTGACGGAGTCTCCACTACCACGAATTCCAGAACTCGCGCTTCTTATGTAGCTCCTTCTCCTAGGATCAGGGGAACCTGCATAACACCCTTAACAGGGGTTTCCACTCCTCCAAATCCTATTATAGGATTCTTCGATTTCTCCAATCTTTGTTTCGAAAACCCTAGCTTGATGAATGCAGCATAAACAAGACATTGACGGCTGCTCCATTGTCTACTAGTATCTTCGTCATCCATTGATTCCCCAAGAGAGTTGTTATTATTAGAGGATCTTCGAACGAAGATCGAACCTCCTCTAAATCCTCATCATCAAAGATAACATACTAGTCTCTTTCAGAATCCTTGTTGCCCCCAGGGGTCTCCAATGTAAAGACTTCTCCATTCGTAACTTTTTGTAACGAGTTCCCATAGACGGCGCCGAATGATACAGATCAAAATAGAGAACTAAAATAAAGATTACATGATTAGTAGAAATCTAGAAGATGATCTCCTTAATCTCCTCGATCAGCCGCCGAAAAACC
Organism: Eryngium alpinum; assembly: GCA_032274865.1. Classification (NCBI taxonomy): domain Eukaryota; kingdom Viridiplantae; phylum Streptophyta; class Magnoliopsida; order Apiales; family Apiaceae; genus Eryngium; species Eryngium alpinum. The sequence continues at coordinate 1,011 of JAUEJK010131212.1, read as the reverse complement.
TACAAAAACCGGTGGGGGTGGTCCCACCGGGTGAACTCGGGTGCAAGAATAAGTAACGGAAGAATATGTGTATTCTCTAAGTTGGAGCTAGAATTACGTACCTGATTATGAGAATTAATTCCCTTTATATAGGAGTGGATTAGGTTTTCTGATGTCTAATAGCAATTAGAATTTTATCCAGATGGTAAGTAAGTTTACCTTACTTTTTCTTTCTTGCTGCTCAAGATTAGGGTTTTCTACCCTCTATAGGAATCGTTGCCTGATTTACGTATAAGGATTCACTTCCTTACTTGGAATTACCTAGATATACTTTAGGGTTTCTGCACCTCCTTGATTTAGTCTGCCGCGTTGGGCTTTTGCTGTATTGGGCTTGTTTTAACTCGAGTTTTATTCCGGTTTCATTCCAGATTGTGCCGACTTGGGCCTTAGTATTTCAGACCCTATTTTTGGGCCACTACAGATAGCATTATGCTCTCTCCTTCTACACTCTTGTTTCTTGTTTATTATTTATTGTGATTCATCTCTATTTACCTATTTGAACCCCTATAATAAGATGGAAAAAGCGGGAGGGCAGATCGATGGTGCCTATGATAAATGGTGGTTAATACTAACCTTGCATGCATGTGAAAGTTTATAAAAGTGATGGTGGCTAGATAAAAAAAAACTTTAGCTAATGAAGGATATTATGGTGAATAGTCTTTCTCAGTCTTTATTTTCCCTGTGTGTCTGGGTGTTAATGTTTTTACAGTAATGTAATTACCTGTATCATTTATTTATTTTTACATTTGTTAAACAATAAACTATGAAGAAGTTTTGTAGAGGGGGGTTGAATACAAAACTTCCTAAGAATTTTTGGATTTTCTACTTAAACAAAAATTTCTATGAATCAAAAACAAAGTACTGCAAATAACAGCTAAGAACAGAAGAGAATAAAAACTTCAACACAACAAATTATCAAAGCTTAACTTTATTAAACTTTGAAGATTTTTCCAAGTAAAGCAAGAATGCTTC
>JAUEJK010131103.1:0-11244 GCA_032274865.1 Eryngium alpinum | reverse complement strand
CATTATATATATTTGACAAATATTGAGTTAGTTAATTAATTAATTTAAAATGGAGAGGAGAGAGAAATATTATAGTAAGAAGATAAAAAGAGGTGTAAGAATCTAAGAAATTATGTAAAGAGATTTATGGATCTTGTTGGAAACACACGTGTATTTGGGTGGTATAAATACAAATATATACAATATATTTAAAATATTAATCTTTAAAATAAATTTTATTTATAAAATGATATTTTCTAGAAATAATAGATAGTAGATAATTTAAAATGTTTAACAAATAAATATAATTAAAAATATTTAATAAAGAAATATAAATAAAATTAAATTTAAATATAATGTTGGGCCCAAGATGTTGAAATCTGAGTTAAAAGAAGACTAGTTTTGTTTGCTCACGCTCAACAAAATATTTACAAGACGTGGCCACAGTTATACTAAACGAAACGAGTGATCAATTAGTATTTACAAGACGTGCTTACGTTTAATATACACAACTTCTTTAACCTCAACATCGCAGTGGAATTAAACTAAATAATCAATCAACCAACAATATCAATTAATACAAAAAATAATCAAAGTGGAAATAAAGTTAACCACAAAGAACACAATGATTTATACGTGGAAAACCCATTCGATATGAAGTGTAAAAATCACGAGACTTGGAGGAGTTCGCCTTTAACTTCTCTTATTATAATGAAATTGAGGATACGAACCCAGATTGTTCTACAATAATTTAAGATCCACCAATCAATACATACACACGAGATTACTCAAACAGAAGAATAGAAGTGAATGAATCACCAAGAAAAAAGATTAAGGCAGAACTATTACTCTCAAAATTTAACACCAAATCACAATCCAGTAGTCAAGAAAAGAAACCTTGAAACTCCCCAACAAACTTGTACCAAACTAGCAAAATCGAACTATATTTGCTCATTAATTTGACTACATGTAATTGCACATCAAAACCCTCTCTCTTTTTCTGTGCATTTCCATATTTTCAAGTGGGCCAAAAGCCCAACAAGGAAATAAACCCAATAAGTTGGGCTGGACTCATAACAATCTCCCCCTCCATCCTGTTACGAGGAATATGATAATGGTTCATTCATCACTTGAATCTCATCCCAGCAAACTTGTTACAAAACTCAAGGTTGCTTGCTGGAGCCACCTTCCTTAACATATCAGCACCACTTTTATTGGTGTTAATTTTCTTCAAATTCAAATGCTTATATTCAATCACTTCCTGCAACAATGGTATCCAACATTAATATGTTTGGTGCAAGCGTGATCATAACATTTTTGTTTAAATCCATTTCACTCTGAGTGTCACAGAACAATATATACTCACATTGCTTCAAGCTTAACTCCTAGAAGAAACCTTTTCAACCAAACCATCTCCTAGCTTGCTTCCACAGCTGTTACATACTCTGCCTCAGTAGTCGATAACCGTACATATTTTTGTAGCTTAGATTGCCAAGAAATGGCTCCCCCATAAAGTGTAAACACATAATCCGAGGTAGACTAACTCTTGTCGAGATCACCAACCATTTCTGCATCTGTATACCCATCGAGCGTTGGCTTTCCACTTTCATAAGACAAATTCAGTTTAGAAGTGTCTCGCAAGTATTTAATGATCCACTTTATTGATTCTCAGTGATCCTTACCAGGATTAGATACGTATCTGTTTACCAACCCAACAACACGTGCAATATCTGGCCATGTATACACCATAACATACATTAAACAACCAACATCAGAAGAATAAGGAATATTAGACATACTTAATTTCTCATTCACTGTTGTAGGACAACCTTTCTTACTCATCTTGAAGTGAGCGACTAATGGTGTACTAACTGACTTAGCATATTTCATATTGAACCTTTCAATCACCCGTTCAATATACTTTTCTAGTGATAACTATAATCTTCTAGCTTTTCTATCACGAACAATCTACATGCCTAAGATTTGCTTTGCTGGACCTTAGTCTTTCATGTCAAATGACTTAGATAATTGCTTCTTCAAAGTGTGAATCATCTCTCCATCTTGTCCCACTATCAGCATATCATCTATATATAAAAGAAGGATGACGAAACTATCTTCAGGAAACTTTCTGAAATACACACAAGAATCCGCAGAAGTTTGTTTATAATCATTATTTATCATAAACAAACCAAATTTATGGTACCACTGCCTTGGTGTCTGTTTCAACCTATAAAGACTCTTCTTTAACTTGAAAACATAGTTTTCTTTCCTTTTTCTTTAAAATCTTCGGCTTGCTCTATGTAGATTTCCTTATGCAAGTCACAATGTAAGAAAATAATTTTTATATCAAGTTGTTCCAACTCAAGATCAAGACCTGCAGCTAAACCTAATTTTGATAGAATTCATCTTGCCAACATGGAAGAAGATCTCATCAAAATCAATTTCTTTTTTCTAATTGCATCCCTTGACTACCAATCCTGCTTTGCGTCTTACTATCTTCTTACCATCTTTCTTGTTCTTGAAAATCCATCTTTTTTTCAGAACTTTCTTTCCCTTATGAGGTATCACCAACTCATAAATCTGATTTTTCTTTAAGGAGATCATTCCCTCTTTCACAACATCCAGTGAAAGACTCTTTCCTGTACTAGTCAACACTTCTTGGAAGTTCTCTGGCTCCCCCTCATTAGTGACTAGAATATAATCTGAGCAATATCTTATTGAAGATTTGCGTTTTCTAGGTTGACCTTCTAACTTGAACCTGCTCTGGAACCTGGTTCTGATGACAAAGTTGGTTACTCTACTTGCTCATGAACTTCTTCCGTTTCATTTTGACTATCATGTGAAGCGCCATGAGATTCTGGAACATTATCACCCATATCAGGTTGTATCTCCTCAATAGTATCATGTATTGCCTCGATGTTTTCACCTGTTTGCTAATCAACAGAAGTAGAAGCAGAAATAGGAGAAGGATCAGCTGGTTCATAAGACATGTCTGAAGTAGAATTGTATCTCGTGCTCAAAAGCTCTGCACCCTGTTCTTGCTAAAAGAACACCACGTCTTTACTTCTCACAACCTTCTTTTTTATGTGGATTATATAGTCTGAACCCATATTCTTCATCCCTATAACCAACAAACACACAAGCATTAGTCTTATAGTTAAGTTTGGATCTATGTTCTTTTGGTAAATGCATGCAAGTCTTGCACCCAAATACCTTCAAATGTGAATAAGTGGGATCATATCATCTCCAAGTCGTCTTTCGTACATCAAGATTCTGTGGAATTGAAGGAGGGTGGTTGATTAAATACACAGCACAATTCACAACTTCAGCCCAAAACGGTTTTGAAAGATCTGACATCTTTAGCATGCATCTAACCTTCTCCACAATAATTTTGTTAATTCTCTCTGCGACACCATTATGTTGTGGAGTGCCATGAATTATCTTCACATGTCGATTCCATATTATAAGCAATAATTCTTAAATTCGTTTGAAGTATACTCACCACCATTATCAGTTTGAAGACATTTTAGCTTTCTCTCAGTCTCCCTTTCCACCATGGCATGAAACTTTTGAGAGGTCTCAAATACTTGACTCTTAGTCTTCAATATATAGACTCATATCCTCCGAGTAGCATCATCATCAGCATTCAAACTTGAGTTTTTGATTATCAAACTCATAAATCATAAATAGGGGAGATTGTTAGGAATAATGTTAAAACAATGATGATGATGTTCAAGAAATAATGATAGAATAAATGCTCTAATACTTGTATAGAATTACTAAGAGCATATGTTACAATAAATCAAATTCTGGAAGAAAAGCTTCATCAGGGAAAGAAGTCATCAGGCAACAAATAAAGCTTCAGGGGACAATTTCTATGTCAAAGGAGATTTAAACTTCAGTATAAAAAGTAACATCATCTTCTTCAAGTTTCGCAACATCTCTACTGACCCGGCTATGATTTGCTAAGAAATCAGTGAGAAAGTCCCTCAAAAAATCAGGTAGTGGCTGATTCACCTCAATTCCACCAAGCACCGACTGGACTGATGCATGCAACCCTTGGATATCATTGTGCAAATCATACAACCGACTCTGCATGTTGGTAAGAGATTTTATGATTGTCTCTGGATCAACACGATACTCCACCTCTGAATCACTACTTGAATCGATGTTGGCTTCAACACCAACACTGCAAAAAATGAAGCAATATAAGAATTTGAAAAAATGGATCTGTAAAACATTGACTACTTCGAGACAATTATAAGTAAAATATAAAAAAAAGATTACATACTTGGCTCCTGGATTGTTCGCCATTTGTTCTCTCTCTCTTTGCCCCTTCGCTTCTTAAAAAAAGTTACAGAATAAGAGAAGTCTCTCTCTATCTATAAATATATATAGACATATTGACATGTATTTGAGAAACCCTTATATACCCAATAAATATATACACCCCACAAGCCCAAATTAGGCCGCTTATGTTTCAACTCCAAAGAAAATAACAATTTTAAAAATATATAACTTAATTAAAATATTATTTAAATTTAACAATTGTATTTAATATAGAGTACTTATTAAATTCCATAAATAAAATTAAATTTTAAGTTAAAAACTATTTTACCACTATGAAATGCTCTGCAAAGCTGGCACACTGGCTAGTTTTATATAAATTCAACTTACAAATCACAAAATACAGTGAAATACCTCCAAATTTCAGTGTAGTGACTTTTCTCCTTTTCAAGAGTCTTTTCTCTCCCAGGGAGCTAAAAGAATTGTTGTGTAAATTACCATATAATGAAAATTTATTTATAGAGCAATTTGCTAGGACTCCTAAATATTTACAGATTATTTTTCTAGGATTTTTCACTGTTTGGGTGTAAAGAGAAAAGAATAGATATAAATAATATCGAAGTATTTTGATAAGCCCAATCCACTTCCAAAATTAATTTTGATTATAATTATACAAGTTGTATAAAACTTAATAAGAGAGTATTGTTTAATCAATAAATCATTAAACAAAATTTTAAATTCAAAAATATAATAAATCTCTACAGTTTTTCAATTTTATCACTTTTTAATTGGGTCCCAAAATTAGAACTATAATAAAATAATATTTTTGACTAAACTCCAAAATTTAATCATATCCAATTGTTTTTTTTTTCATTTTTTTAAAAAATAACTAATTTAAAAAAAATAACTATAAAAGAAAATACTAGATATTACAGTATGTACCACTTGATGTTGACACACTGTACTCCATATTCTTTTTCCTTGTTTGGCTAAGCATTCCTTTGACACCTATACTTTGGATCATGTTTTTCTTTCAAATTCTGTTCATTTGCTAATAGAACTAAGGCTTCCTTTCATAGTAATGAGATAGTAGAAATGATTTGAAATCTCTACCATTGTTATTAAGTCGTCGACACGTTTTCCTGTAAGTATTTCGCAAATAGGCGTCCCTCGGCTCGACTTATTCAGTCCACAGTTCAAGTCGTAACCCGTAAAAGATTTGGTCCGACCCAGAATAAATATAATAATATTATAAACTATATATTATGCGGTCTATTCTTCATTTTCTATGTCACTATCAATAATATTTAGTAATTTACTATTTAATTTTAATATCTCAATCTAGTTTTAGATATTTTTTAATGTTGAACTTATGTTATTAGTTCTTTTATAAAATTAATCTGGAACTAATATGCACATGATGACATTTTAGGTTAAATCTAACAAGTGTGTGTATATAGATAATTATATTATACATTAGAAATGACTTATCGATTTATTATAACTCGTCAAACGACTTATCAACATGTCGTCCTGATGACGACTTGATTCGATTTGGCACAGTAACAACTATGATCTATACTAATGTCCTCGTATGGTGATCTGCTATTTCCGTATCTCTTTCCCGTAACTCAATTACTCCCGCTCAGAGATAAATGTTATCTTTCTTGATGACTTCAACACTTGAAAAGCTTTACCCCTAACAATGCAACATGCATTCCATGGAGTTAAACCCGTTTGATAGTTATCTATAAGATTTTATCTAATTACCACTAAATAAAACTGACCAACTATACCGATGACATAAGTTGCTTTTAACATTGAAATCGACCGATGCGTTTAACCTGGTCACATCAATTTTTAACGTGACATCATACATGGACAAAAATTTATTTTCTCCGTTCTTATTTATTAGTTCATGTTGATTTTTATGTTGATTTTTATTCAGACAAATTAATTTTGACCGTAATATTTAAATATATATTATAAATATAAAATAATTTAAAAATATAAATTTAATAAATTTAACCGAATAAAAATTATATGGACAATTAAATAGTAACAAAGGAAGTAATAAAAAATTATTAGGAGCCAATTAACCAATCGTCTTCATAAGTGTCAATACAAGTCACACATACATAGAAGACCACACAGCTACTACTAAAATGAGACAATTGGCATCAATTCAAATTACATTGCTCGTTTGGTTACCTTAAAATAAGTTACTTATGACTTAAAGTAAGTCCCGTTTGTTTTAACTTATGATTTTGCAGCTTCTGCTTCTACTTCTGATTTTTAGAATCTGATTCTATTTTTGCTTTTATAAAAGCTAAATGTGACTGTTTATTTATCAAATTTTAATTTTTAAAAAGTTAATGCAAATTACTTAATATGGAAATTAACCTTAACAAATTGAGAATGAAAAGCCAGAAGCATCTCTTGGGTGATTCCAGCTTTTAGCTTTTTCCAGTATTAATGTGAAAAGCTCATTTTTTAGCTTCTCGATTAAAAAGCTGAAAAAAACACCACACTTTCAGCTTTTTGAGAAGCTAAAAGCTAAAAGCTGCTCAAAAAAGCTAAAACAAACGGGCCTTAATAAGTTGACTTAAAGTTATAAGTTGAAAGTAACTTAAAAGTTGAAAGTTAAGAACTAATACTTTGACAAAAATTAACTTATAAGTTACTTTAATTTATAAGTAACTTTTTTTAACAAACACGTAAAAAGTAACTTATAAGTTAACTGATTCATATAAGTAACTTAAAAGGAGCCGCAAACAGGTCTGTTCCTAATTTCTAATCCCAAAACTCTGCTCTTTTCACCTTTGATATGTTCTCAAGAACATCTGATGGTGAAACGTGTCCTGTTACAGTCACCCTCTTGGACTCTAAATCTATACTGAATGAATTTACCCCTGTATATGAAAAACAGTAAATCAACCAAATTGGGGATATTGAAAAATACTAAATTGAATTGCTTGAAAATTTTAAATTTTCACCTTCCATTTTGGATAAATGTTTCTTGAGTTTACTAGCACACCCTTGACAGTGAAGTGAAACTCTCATCACAACCACCTAAATTAAATTACATAGCAAACATATATATCATCATACAAAACTGTAGTGAGATTTCTTGACTTTTATGTTAGTGCATATTAGACAAGGTGATATTTAATTTTCTTTTGATAAGCATTACTAAAAAATTAATTTGTATTTACATGTTTTCAAATAATGAAAGGAATATTTCTGGTGTCTATTCTTATTAGTTTTTACTCACACATGCGTTACAAATCACTCCTCGGTCTTTTTTGTAAGTCACTGAGTTTGAGTTGAGTATGTAGTTTTAGTTGTGACTTCAGTATGTAATTTTAGGTGCAACGGGTCTCTTTTGTCAGTCACTGACTCGAGCATGTAGTTTTAGGTGTTTTGACAACATAGTTAGAATTATCATTTTTCAAATTTTCTTGTTTTGAATAAAAATTTAAAGTTTAAAATTTTATTCAAAAAAAGAAAATTAAAAAAATAATATTTCAAATATGATCAAAACATCTAAAACTACGTGCTGAAATCTGAAATCAACGGTGACTTACAAAAGAGACTAGAGGGAGTATAGTAGTATCTACCTGGAAGACTTGGTCTGATGAAGGCAGCTGCTGGATGTTCTGGATTAACTCCATATTTTTGTTCTCATGTTTATAATTACTAGTGCTTCTTTTGAGTGATGAACTGTTGTTGTTAGTATTGATCCGGCCGAGTTTAATATAATCAGGGTTCTTCATAAACCTTCTTGCTTGATGATGATGATGATCAGCTAACATTGCTCTGTCTATCCTTCTTGGAACCATCACCGACCGATGATCAACTGTCATACAGACTACTCCTGTATCACTTGGTGACTGGCACATCAAACCCCTCATCCTATTGTTTCCCTTCGTCTTGATCCTTTGAGTTAGCTATTCACTTTTAACTCCGGATATGTAATGGCTATATGCTATCTGAGAGAAAAAAAAATTGTGTGTGTGTAATGGGGTTGGAGTGTTATTATTAGTGAAGCGAGGAGTGTGAATTGAGGAGTTAAGAGTGAGATGGGGTGTAGAGCGACTTGATTATATAGAGTAGTAACTGATAACAAGGGGAGGGGATTGGGACATTAGAGTCATCTGTAGTTAACATACAAGAATATAAGATTCTAGAAGTGCCCTTCTTAACACCTTAAGGTTTTGGAAGAACTGGTTACTAACATAATATCAGAGCTCAGCTTTGATGGAAGTGCCTCCTCCTAACACCTTAAGGTTTTGGGTCCTAACACCTTAAGGTTTTGGAAGAATTGGTTACTCAGACTCACCACTTTGAGTAGTGATATATTCGAAATTTTTAATCTAAAACATGCGAGCGACGTGGAAGAAGGGTAATGGTGAAATAGTCCGACTATTTTAAGCCGAATTCACACTGCGACATACTTGTGAAACTCTGATTCCATAAAAAAAAATGGACCCTCCCAGTTGTTCATAAAAGGCCAATTGTCAACCACCACTGCTCTTTTTCTATGTTGCTAGCATTTCCTGGTTAGATTAAAAATTTTGGACTATATATCACTACTCATAGCAAAATATAAGCAAATTATTTTTATGGTTGATTGTTGTTAGTAACACTATTTATTTTTAATAATAATTAAGACTAGTAAAAATAATATATAAAATTAGTTAGCCGGAGAATCCAATACATGTAAATTTGATATAGCTGAGTCTGACAGAGACCTCAATTTTCTGACTAACAATCGGGGGTTGGTCGAGGAAAAATTCAATACACAACTATAGTTAATAAACAATTGGTTTTATAGTAATTCAATTTGAAATAAAGAATTTTAATATAAAATGATATATAAATAAATAATGAAAAATAATATAAACTAGTAATTTATTATAAATATAAACCGAACTACATACCGTATAAATTTAATTTGATTTGATTTTGAGAGAATCTAATACATAACTATAATTAATAAACAAGTGGTGTTATAGTAACTCAATTTCGGAAAATACAATTAAATATAAAATTATATTTAAATGAAAAATAATATAAATTAATAATTTATTATAAATATAGATCTAACTATAATGTTGAACCAAAAATATGTGAGTATATTATTTTGTTCAAACACTTGCAGAATGTGCTGTTACTGAACTCACCATGTTTAGATGAACCCAAAACAACTGTCTATGACTCTCTAAGCATCTTCAATAATTGGAGCCTAAAACAGAGTCAGAAAGTGACAAATCATCATAAATATTAAATTTTTATTTTACATTATTTTTGGCTCTTGTAATATAAAATACACTTGAATAGTTGGCAACTTAAGTTGCTCAAGTGGTCTCATATATTACTTTTTTATATTAATTCTTAATTTGTAATACTAAATAATAAATATGGTAGTTGTATATAATGGGTAAGAATATATATACTTTTGAGATCAAATACACAATTTAACCATATTGAAAGGGTGCTAAAAATTGGTAATTTTGGTTGGCTCTCTATTGTCACCTAAGCAACTCCACTAGATAAGCTCTAAAAGATCCATGACACATAGACATGGTTCTTTTTAGGCTCTCTTATTAGAGATGCTCTAAGGACCGTTTACATTTTACATAAGGGAAATCTTAATTCCACATACCTCTTTTAATTTTCAAAGTAATATCTACGTGAAATGACTAAAACACCTTAAAAACTACATAAAACAGAGGCTTGTGTGTTAGTGATACGAGGGCACCTTTATCTTTTCATTAAAATTACTCTGAAACTAAGAAATTTGCTCTGAAATTAACATTTTCCCGGAAGAACTGCATGGAACATATACATACACATATATACATATATTTGCCAAAAGGACTGTTTGTTTGACCCAGGTCTCTAAAAGGGTTTGAACTTTTACTGTAAACATGTCATAACTTATTTTCCATACTTCAATTGGAAAGAAATTTTTTAGAGCATGTCTATTGGTTGAGTTAAAATAGTATCATATTATAATATTAAAAAGTGATTTTTTGTGTTAAAATAACTATAACCCCCTAATGGTAGAATATGAAATACACTATATAAAATATATGTTTGGTGCTATAGTATAATTTAAATAATAATATAATACAAACTCCACTCACCTTGTTTCATAATATAACACAAAGCTATAGTTTGCTCTATATTTAGAACAAAGTATAACACAAAGATATTTTACATCAAACTTTAGCACACCATTTGAGTGATATTTTTTAAATTTTATACTATATTATAGCAATAGCACAACTTTTACATCACCATTGGACTTGCCTCATAAGTTTCAAGAAAAATATAAATAAATAAATTCTGAGGATGCTAAGAAATACCCTAATTTTGACAGTATAATATTACAACAAAAATAAAGATTCAAATTCAAAGCAGGTCGGAGACTTTTGATTTTATTCTAGACTAATAATTCCCATCCTCAATAAATGAATAAATTTATATAATTTATAAATAAATAAATAAATTCATATAATTTATTCTTTACTAGCAAATTACCCGTGCGATGCACGGTTTATTAATAAATATTTTAAAATAAAATATAAATATATATTCTTTTATCTTTTAATAATTATTTTAATATATATACTTTAAAATTTAATAAATTATTAATAATTTTTTAAAAATAAAGTAAATAAATTATATAAAAACTAATGTTAAAATCTTAAATTCCTCCTTCCAGTCATAGTTAGCTTAAAATTTTCTATTAAAAAATTATATATAATAATATAATATTGAACTCTTAAATATTTCCAAAGATAAAAAGAATTAAGTGTTTATGAGATAATCATCTATACCTATATATTAAAGCAGAACCCATATATATTTGGTCGTCGTCGTCGTCGCTGTTGTCACTATTTTAAATAATTATAGTATTATTTTTATTAAATTAAAAATTATTAAATAAGAATCTTTTTAATATTAAAA
>JAUEJK010130993.1:0-11244 GCA_032274865.1 Eryngium alpinum | reverse complement strand
GTTGGTTACTTGCTGGGCTGTGTAGCTCATCCTTACATTTTCAGGTACATGTCGTTGAATTGAATAAGATTGGATTTTGGAGCGGATCCTGTTTTCAAGAATATTGTTATCGTATAGAATTTAGATTTTTGGGAGCTGCGTCTCGTATTTTGAATGTTAGTCTTGTGTTTTGGATTTCGGTTTGTAATTCAAGTTTGAATTTCGAGGAAGATTGTAACTTAGTATTTTTGATATCAGATTTAACGGTCCGAAATTAGTCGGGCTGTTACAATCGACAAATCAAGGTGGTAAGCCAACCACAAAGTAATGCTGAGAATAATGAAAATTCTATTATCATATCTACTCCCACACATGCTTATTATGTCACTGAGCCTATAGAAAATTGTATTTCAAGCCCACATAATATTTATGATGCTTATTATGTGGTCAACCCAAAAAATTTATCATGGAGGTTACATTTTCATCAAGATGATCTGGGTATTGCTTTTTCTGATTTATCTCTCAAACATAAAAGCCCAGAGAATGAAATTGTTGATTGCCAAGAGACCAAAACACATAAACTTCAATCCTAAAGGTCCACTTCCAAATCTTATTCACTTTACTGACTCTCCTTTTGTTCCAAAAGCCAATCGTAGGAGCCCTAGGAAATATAAACCGACCACTGTTAAAAGCTTCAAGTTTTATTCCCTTGTTACAAAAGACATTCAAAAATCAACCTCCACCGTTTCTCCAAGTCTTGATGAATCTTTACTTTTTGATGCACAAATTATGGGTGATACTTTTGAAACTCCTGCCGAAAACATTATGGGTGTGGTGGCTATCCATAATCAGCCACACGACTCATGTTAATTTTATCATGGAACTGTCGGGGAATACGGCGACCCCAGACAGTTTCAAATTTACGAGAACTTATCAGAGTTCATCGTCCTATAGTAGTTTTTGTTATGGAAACAAAAAACAAGAAAGATAAGCTGGAAAGAATTCGAAGGAGGACTTCTATGACAAATGCATTCTATGTTGACCCTGTTGGAAAATCTGGTGGTTTAGCTCTATGGTGGTTAAATTCAGTTGATGTTTTGATTACTTTTGGAAGTCAAAATCTCATTACAACATCTATGTATTCACCCTCTATTAATTTACATTGGCAAGCTTTCTTTATTTATGGGTCTAATAATTGAGATCGTAGGTGGGCTTTCTGGAATCATATTGCTCAATCTGTGAATTACATCAGTGCTCCAGTCATTCTTATTTGTGATTTTAATGTTGTTGGGGAAGTTACTGATAAAATGGGAGGAAATTCAGACATCTCAAATAGCATCGAGGAGCTTTAAAATTCATCTTCAACGCAAATCTTTTGGAAATTCCTTTCAAAGGGATCAACTACACATGGACCAACAATCGGGACGAATCTCATCATATAAGAGAAATAATTGATCGTGCCCTTGTCAATGCGGTTTGGATGGAGTTTTTTCCCCAAAGCTTACTTACCCATGAACCTTTAATAGGCAACGACCTCACTCCTTTACTTCAAAGTATTGAGCCGAGTCAGCCCCGTCAAAGAAAATTCAGATTTGAATCAATATGGTCTTGCTCAGATCAATGTGAAGAAATTATAAAGCTTAGTTGGTAGCATCATGCAACCACCAATTTCACTGACCTTTTGTTGACAAATTTGCAAGCCTGTAGTACTGGTCTCATCAAATGGAGTAAAGATTATTGTGGGAATAATAAAATTTCCATTAAATCCTTGTCGAATTGGCTTAGAATCATTCAAAATCAACCTCCTACCGACACAAACATGCAGCTTCAACAGCAAATTTTGGAGCAAATAAACGAATTGTGGATTCGAGAAGAAATATTTTGGCATCAAAGAGCAAGAGTGAATTGGATTAATTATGGAGACTCCAACTCCCGCTTTTTTCACCTTACAGCCTCCCAACGTAAACAAAGGAATAGAATTTTTAAGCTGCAAAATGGTGATGGCTGTTGGATTATAGATGTCCCTAGTATAAAGAGTTATGTAAAAGCTCACTTCACTAATTTGTTTAACTCTGTGGGGGAATGAGATTTTTCTCGGTTATTATCTTTGGTGCCACACTTGATTTCTGAGAATATGAATCGTTCATTGTGTAAAGATATTTCTGATGTGGAGATCTTGAAAGCTGTTAAACAGCTTGGACCCTTGAAAGCTCTTGGTAATGATGGTTTTCCTGGTTTCTTTTTTCGTAAATACTGGCACATAGTTGGCACTCAAGTTTGTTCAATGGTTGAGTTCATTAATTTCTTTGACAGAATCAAAGAATGTCAGTTTATATTTGTTTTCGAGTTTCGCCTTTGTTGCCTGGTCAATCTGGCTGGGTAGAAATAATTATCTTTTTCAGCATACTCCTGTTAGCCTACTTTCAGCTCTTAATGCTAGCCTCAGAGCTCAATTTGAATTCTCTTCTTTGCTAGATATCACCTGCTTAGAGTCTTGTAGCAGCAACAGTAACAATTCTTCACTACAGTGGACTCTTCCCCATGCAAACACGGTGAAGTTTAATTGTGACGGTACTTTTAAACAAGATTCTTCAGCTATAGGTTTTGTCGGGAGAAATTCCTTTGGACAGCTTGTGGATGGAGGTGGTTGTTCAGTTCAAGCTACATCTGCACTTCAATCTGAATTTTTTGCAATTCACGAAGCTTGTTCGATCATATACCAGAGACAGCTGTCTAATGCCATTGTTGAATCTGATTGCAAATTAGCCATTGAGCTCTCAACTGCACAAATCACTCCTCCATGGACTGTGCAGTTCTAATCGAAGATATAAAATTGATGGCTACGAAGCTGAATATTTCTTTCTCCTGGATTCCACATTCTTGTAATGCGGCTGCTCACTGGATTGCAAGACAAGCTTGTTTAAGTTCTCTTCCCCTTAATTGGGTTTCTAATCCCCATGATGTTTTAACCTCTATTATGAGGAGTGATGTCTTTTTCTAGCTCTGGATTGGTTGATCCAGTGTAAAAAAAAAAAAGATAGATTCTCTACAAGTACAAGTAATTTTTTCAGAAAATTGGCTCACATACAACTTAGTTTACCTATAACTGTAAATACAATTCATTTTATAAATTTATAAAATATAAAAATAAAATGTTATTAAAATAAATTATTAAAATTTTTATTTTAATATAAGCTATTATACTAAAAACAATTCGAATCCAAATCATTTTATTAAGTCATCATATTAATTTATACATGTTAAAATATTTTACGGACTATAAACCTTCATTTTATAATACAACAACTTTTCTTCATTGATATCATTAATAATATTATGTATAAAATTATTAAAAGTAGTAATATTTAAACAGATAAAAGAATCTCTTAATCATATTTCTCTTAAACATGTTTTCGATTTGATATATGTTTCACCTTAATCTTTAGACCTGTAAAATTTATAATTATAGAATCATGTAACACATAGAGTTCTCCTTATTAATGACCTTTCAGAACTTCCTGCTTCATTTGAACTCTCAAACTTTTTACTATCTCAATACTCATGATCAAACTCATCAAGTTTACTAAGAGAAATTAAATTATTTTTTGAAATCGAGACATATCTTACATCAAATAAGCTCCTCAAAACAACATCGTGACTGTTATGGATCAAAATAAGGAAGTAAAGTAAAGGATTACCTGATTAGAAGAAATCCGGAAGATGATCTCTTGAAACTCCTTGAACGATCGCCAGAAAACCTGCAAAAACCGGTGAGGGTGGTCCCAC
This sequence comes from Eryngium alpinum, assembly GCA_032274865.1. Classification (NCBI taxonomy): domain Eukaryota; kingdom Viridiplantae; phylum Streptophyta; class Magnoliopsida; order Apiales; family Apiaceae; genus Eryngium; species Eryngium alpinum. The sequence goes on along the minus strand of JAUEJK010130993.1, from coordinate 7,479 downwards.
CGGATGGACTCAAAGTGTAAGAATAAGTAACGGAAGAATTATGTGAATTCTCTCTAAATTGGAGCTAAAATTGCGTACCTGATTATGAGAAATAATCCCCTTTATGGATTAGGCTTTTTTTTATGTCTAATAGGAATTAATTAGAATCATAATCAGAAGGTAAGTATGTTTTACCTTATTTCTTCTTTCTTGCCGCCTAAGATTATGGTTTTTACCCTCTCTATGAATCATTGCCTGATTTACCTATAAGGATTCACTTCATTACTTAGAGTTACCTAGATTTATTCTAGGGTTTCTGCACCTCCTTGATTGAGTCCAGCCGCTTTAGGCTTTTGCCGTATTGGGCTTATTTTAACTTGAGTTTATTCTGGTTCGGATCCGGATTGTGCCGATTTGGGCCTTAAGAACTTATTTTTCCACGGAAATATGATTCATTTCGTACCAAAAATCGGGGCTTACGAAGATTTTGGCATGTTTCCTCTCTCATTGGTGTTTTGACGCCAATGAAGCTATATGATGGCTACGTTTGGCGCTATTGAGGATGAGAAATAAAACCTCATTGGCGTTGGCGCCAATGAGCGTACTGTACACATGTGCTTGGCAATTTTGAATGATTTAGAGAGGTCTCCCTTGGCATTTGGACGCCAAGGGTATCCCTTAGTGCCTCATCTTGGCATTTTTCATGAGCAATAGAACACTTTCCTTGGCTTTGGATGCCAAGGAGTACACGCGAGGGCATTATTTGGCTCTTTGATACATGAGGGGGTAGGTTCATTGGCGTTTTGACGCCAATGGATACCTCATTTCCTAGCCTTGGTGCTTTGCAAGGGCTTCTTCCTTTCTTCTAGGCGTGAGAGGCCAATAGAATGTGCTAGGGAGCACGTTTAAACATTTTTGATATCCCATAGAGTCCCTCCTTGGCGTTTGGATGCCAATGGTGTTACTATCCATCTCATTTTTTGGTTTGAAAGCGTCAAAGTAAGTCTTCCTTGGCGTGGGATGCCAAAAAGATCTTTTCTACCGAAACTTGGCAATTTAGGGTTTTCGCGAAGATTTCTCTAGACGCCAAGGAAATTCATAAGTAGCCAGCTTTGGCCTTTTTGTGGTGATAAAACAATCCCCCTTGGCGTCGGACGCTAATGAGCTTCACCTCTAGGTTACTTTGGCTTTTTAGCCTCTCTGAATTATTTCTCTTTGGCGTATAGCAGTAAAGAGTTGTGTTTTTAGTGCTTGACCGTAGCTTTATTTCTTCACATATATTTCCTTTTCTGAGGGCGTTTAACGCCAGAAAGTACATTTAGGGTTTCCATTCGTATGGAACGTTTACCATTTCGGGTAGGAAGTGGCACGACTTCCCACGAACCCTCAACTTCTCCTTCTATATAAACCCTTCCCGAGGAAGGATTCCTTATTCTCATCTTTCTCAAACTTCTCTCTACTCCAATCTTCACAAGAGTTTCCAAGCGCAATGGCAGAAAGCAGTTACCCAAAGAAGAATTCCAAGAATAGCGCCTTCTCAGGTATTCTTCTAGTCTCATCTATTTGTTTTTATAAAGTTTCTCCTCGTTATTATGGGTTTATCTTGATCGTGTAGTTGATAAAGAGATCGTTCGTCTCGCTATATTAGGGCAATCTGTATCTGCCCCCCAGTCATCTACTCCGGCTCCAGAGTCTTCTAGGAAGCGGACCCGTGATCCGCCACCTTATCTTCCTCCTCCAGCTCCTACTTCCAGTAGCTTTCCCTTCCAAGGTGAGCGGATATTTGGTCCCGGTGACTTTGTAGTCCGGGATACAACTTATGCTCAGCAATGGACACTCGGATCTATCACTCCTCGTGATACAGAGGATTTCATCTAGAACTCTCAAACAGAGGGTATCAAGGCTTACAGCACTCAAGCTATGGCTTCGGTATGAGTTCTCCATTCTATAGAAATTGTTCGAGTCCCTTTGCTTTTATAAATTCCTTGTATTGATTTCTCCTTTGTAGGTCAACTGCTATTTTCAGGCGACTATACACCAGGTCCGCCATTTGGAATCTTCTTTATCCGAATAAGAGAAGTTATGAGGAGAATAATAAAAAGCTTGAGGCTGAACGCACTTGCCTCACGGTGATGAATCTGAAACTCTGTAATGAAATGAAAGCCTCTGACACTACCGTCATTCGGGAGTTCCTGAAATCCCCATACTACCGACACCGAAAGCTTGCCATGGCCAAGAGGAGATTTCTCAAAATCTATCACGAGTGCTGGGACAAGGCTATGGGGGCTGTGAGTAGTGGTTACCCTAGGCATCGATCTCTCAGGTTGCAACTGCCCAGTCCCACGAATTGAGTATCTTCATGATACAGAAGAATAGTTCAATTGACAGTTGGGGTCCAAAGACAATGAAGATGAGTCTAAGGAGAGTGATGACGGTTCAGACTCCAATGATGACTCCAAAGCTCTGGCTCTTACTTCCACATCTCTGGCCCCGATGAGTAGCCCTTTAGATACAGAGTTTGTAGAGAGGTGGAACATTACTCTCGCTTCTGATGGAGAGGATCAGGCTAAATCCTCATCTTCTTAAGTACTTTGTAAATGTAATAGTTTTCAATTAATGAAAGATACTTTTGGTATATAATTGTGTTTGCATCATTACATTATTATTGAAAGTATCTTCGTAAACTAGTAATATGCCACGAATGAGGTAACTATTCCCCCATCAAGAGTTTCTAAGCGATAAGATCCTAATCCAACAATCCGATTCACTCAAAATGGTCCTTCCCAATTAGGAGATAGCTTCCTCTTTTCCATTCCAGTAGCTTCGAGCTTTCGAAGTACTAAGTCTCCATTAGTCAAATATCGCTTCTTTACTCTCATATTATAATAGGCGAAGGTCCTTCTCTTGTATTCCAATACTCCATGGACAGCTTCCTCCGTTTCTCTTCAATTAGATCAGTTTCCATCCTCAATAGCTTTTCATTTTCTACTGGATCAAAAATTTTCACCCTTAATGAGAAAACCTCCGGGGTTTTCTAGAATTATTCCAGCTCATCCACAACGAGCATGGGATGTTCCATCAAAATATAAATTCCATGCTTCCTTTTCCGTGTCTGCTTTTAAGAGCATTGCACTCGCCTCTTCGGGTGTCACATCCTCATCTGGAGCTATAGTAAAGTCCACAATGAAATCTGCTAACGTTTGCACTTTAATGGTCGTTCAAGGCCTGTATCAAATGTCATATTCGCTTAGTTCCATTGCCCACTTTACCAACCTCCCACTGGTGTTTGGTCTATGCAACACTTGGTGGAGCGGTTCATCCGTTAATACCTCAATGGTATGCGCTCGGAAGTAGGGTCTCAGTTTCTGGGCTGCCATAATTAAAGGTAATTCCATCTTCTCGATCCTTCCATACTTTAATTCAGTCCTATGTAGGACCTTACTCACATAGTACACGGGGAGTTGCACCCCATTGTTCTGTAACCAATACTACGCTCAAAGCGGCTTCCAATATGGCCAAGTAGATGGCTAGCATGTCACCTTGCTCTGGTTTAGCTAGAAGGATTGGGGAGCCGAGATACTCCTTTAGTCCGTCAAACGCCTTCTGGAATTCGTCAGTCCATTCGAATTTCTTGGCGACCTTTAGTACCTTGAAGAAAGGAAGGCATCGCTCTCTTATTTTAGATAAGAATCTGCCTAGAGCAGCAACCCTTCCTGTACGTTGTTATACTCCTTTGGCATTCGTCGGGGGCCTCATGTTGATGATAGCATGTATTTTATCCGGATAGGCTTCAACTCCTCGTTGGGAAACCATCATCCCCAAAAACTTCCTAGCACCTACTCGAAAGGCGCACTTGTCAGGATTCAGCTTCATATTATGCTTACGTAATATGCGGAAGGTCGCTTTGAGGTCTTCTATGTGAGATCCCTTCTTCTTGCTCTTGACTAGCATGTCATCAACATATACTTCTATCAATCGTTCGATTAATGGGGCGAATATCTTGTTTACCAACCACTGATAGGTAGCTCTTAACTTTCGTAGCCCGAATGCCATAACCACATAGCAATATAACCCATGTTTAGTTATAATGGATACCTTAGGTATGTCATCTTCATATATCTTGATTTGATGGTACCCATTGTAGGCGTCCATTAGACTCAGCATCTCATGCCCAGAAGTAGCATCTATCAGTGCATCAATCCGATGATGAGGATAATAATCCTTGGGGTACCAATACGGGATTGGCGACCCACTTAGATCCGTGAATTCGATGCATATCCTCCACTTTCCATTAGGTTTGGGTACCAATACGGGATTGACGACCCATTCATCATATTGTATTTCACGTATGAATCCCGCCTCTAAGAGCTTTTGGACCTCTTGGTCTATGATCCGATGTCTCTCCATTCCGAAGTTCCTTTTCTTCTGGTGAACTGGCTTCTTATGAGGCAATTTATTCAACTTGTGGCTTATCATATTTGGCTCAATTCCGGGCATGTCAGCTGTTATCCATGCAAAGACGTTTCGATTTAACTGCAAGAAACATGTTAGCTCATGTCGTTCTCTTTCTTCTAAGCCAACTCCTACATAGATAGCCTTCTTTTTGTCCTCCTCGTCAAGGGGTACACCAATTAATTCCTCGGCCGGCTAGCCTCTCTTTTCCTGAGTGTTTTTCCATACATCTAATTCTGTCATGGGGAGGGTTCCGCCTCTTTTTACTTGCTCTTTTGATGCAGTCATGCAACAGACCTGTGTTGTGCTAAGATCGCCTCTATGGACTCCCATACCCCTGGGGGTCGGGAATTTAATCATCACGTGATACGTGGAGGGTATGACTTAGAATTGATGTAATCCTTTCTTCCCAATATTGCATTGTACACTGACGAAGTCTCCACTACCACGAATTACAAAACTCGTGCTTCTTCTGTAGCTAATTCTCCTAGGATCATGTGAATCTATATAACACCTTTAACATGGGTTTCCTCCCCTCCAAATCCTATCATAGGATTCTTTGATATCTCAAATCTTTTTCAGGACCCCTAACTTGATGAATGCAGCATAAAACAAGACATTGATGGCTGCTTCATTATTTACCAGTATCTTCATCACCCATTGATTCCCCAAGCGAGTTGTTATTATTAGAGGATCTTCGAACGAAGATCGAACCTCTTCTAAATCCTCATTATCAAAACTAATATATTTGTTTCTTCCAGAATTTTTGTTGCCCCCCAGGGCACTTCAATGCAAGGACTTATCCATTCATAACTTTTTGTAACGATTTCCCACAGACGGCGTCAAATGTTACGGATCACAATAACGAAGTAAAGTAAAGGATTACCTGATTAGAAAAAATTCATAAGATGATCTCTTGAACCTCCTTGAACGATCACCGAAAAACTTGTAAAAATCTGTGGGGGGGGGGGGGGGTGGTCCCATCGGATGGACTCGGGTTCAAGAATAAGTAACGGAAGAATTATGTGAATTCTCTCTGAGTTGGAGCTAGAATTGATTTCCTGATTATGAGAAATAATCCAATTTATATAGGCGTGGATTAGGTTTTCTGATGTCTAATAGGAATTAGAATCATATTCAGAAGGTAAGTAGGTTTTACCTTATTTCATCTTTCTTGCCGCTTAAGATTAGGGTTTCTACCCTCTTTAGGAATCATTACCTGATTTACCTATAAGGATTCACATCCCTATTTGGAATTACCTATTCTAGGGTTTCTGCACCTCATTGATTGAGTCCAACTGCTTTGGGCCTTTGTATTGGGCTTCTTTTAACTCAAGTTTTATTCCGGTTCGGATCCGGATCGTGCTGACTTGGGCCTTGGTGTTTTAGACTCTACTTTTGGTAGGGCTGAAAAATGAACCAAAGAATCCGAACCATGAATCAGATTCGGATCGTATAAAATGAACCAGGGATCATATTCGTTTAAAAACGAGTCGAATCCGAACCAAAATTAGAACTCGAGTACTTATTCGGGTCGAATCCGGGTATATCACTGTTCGCTTACCAAAATGATCATATTCGTAAAAGTACAAATGATACATGTTAGGTTCGTATAAAGTATTATATTCGATTTAAATTCGTAACTATAAACTTTTAAGTTTTATTAATTTTTTACTTGAATATATTTTTTTGTGCCTTCAAATTATGTTAGAGTAGTTTCTTTTTCAAAATTTTACTCGTAGATGGATCATATTTGGGTTCATTTTAATGGCTCATATATAACTCGATAAAATATGATCCCGGATAGTGAGGATTCAGGTAGGTTCGGGTTTTAATTGGTTCGAATCCGAGTAGGATACTTCAAACTCAATTCGAATATGATCCCGAATCTGAGCACCATATTATTAATTCGGGTCGAATCCGGGTAGCACAGTACTCGGGTTCACCCAGTTCATTTTTTAGCCCTAATTTTTGGGCCACTACAGTGGCACTTGATTCTCGTCGTACCAATTTCATTCACATAATATTCAATATTGTTTCCGATAAATAATTTACCCAATCTCTCATACAAGATAAACTAGTGGGGCACATATGAAACTCGCATGTCATCTATAAGATTCAATTTGTATCCATGCTAAAAGAAGAATTTGAAATTGCAAGAATTTCACCAATTTCATTTCATCATGCACCAAATTCACTTAACGTGTATCATTATCCTTTGAACTTCCAAAATTACTATAATTCTTCCTAGTAAGTCCTGGACATTCGTTCTTGTATTGCCCCCCTCTTATGTCAGTAATAACACCTCTCAATACTTAATTCTAAAATATTGAATGTGAACAACCTTGTCTCGAACTAATATCATTACTAAATAATTTGTTCTGAATAATTAAATTGATTGCTTCTTGATAAGATAAATCTGAAGCTTCAGCTTTAATCTAAGATCTAAACCAAACGTACCCATTATAGTCCCTTAAGGGGTCTGGGGATGGTGAAATGTACGCAGCCTTTCCCCTATTCGTAAGAATAGAGAGGCTGTTTCCGACAAGACCCTCGGCTCGACACGACTCAATATAATAATTAATATAATAAAAGTTATAAATAACGAAGTTAGGGATAGAATATAATACCAATGGTGATTGTCGAAGACCACCAAAATCGAAACTCCAGCAAACCCTCCATTGTCGTTCCATTAATGTCCTCGTTCAAATTCCTCTAAAGCCTCTCACTAACGCCACATGTTATCCAACCCGTTCCGATACTTCTCGCATAGAATTCATTCCTTTCAAAGTCCGTTACATTCTCCTAATCACCATTACAGTCTCTATATACGCCTTGACTCACTACTTCCTTAGGAATAATCATGACCATCTTACAGAGTAACTGCCTCCTTATTAACAGCATCTAACTATTCACAGACCCGTTGTTTGTAACCAAGCCCTACTAACGCAATTGTTGGTCGTCAAGGCCCTTGAGGGACCACCACCATTTTTCAGGAAGCAATCCTTCTTCACTTGACATTCTTCATTTTCGCACACTTATGCCATC
>JAUEJK010130887.1:0-11245 GCA_032274865.1 Eryngium alpinum | reverse complement strand
CCATTCTCAATCAAAAACTTTGCAAGAGTATCATACCAAGCTCTAGGAGCTTGCTTCAAACCATAAAGAGCTTTCTCCAACTTATACACATGATTTGGCAACTTGGCATTTTCAAAACCTGGAGGTTGTTGAACATACACTTCTTCTTCAAGTTTTCCATTTAGAAAAGCAATCTTTACATCCATTTGATAGACCTTGAACTCAGAATGAGACGCATAGGCAAGGAATATCCTAATGGCTTCCAATCTTGCAACTGGGGCAAAGGGTTTCATCAAAATCAATTCATTCTTCTTGCAGATAACCTTTGGCAACAAGTCTATCTTTGTTTCTTGTTACCACCCCTGATTCATCAAGCTTATTTCTGAATACCCATTTGGTACCAATAATAACCCTCCCCTAGGTTTAGGCACCAATTTCCAAACTTCATTCATCTCAAATTGATTGAGCTCCTCTTGCATAACTAAAATCCAATCAGCATCACTAAGAGCTTCTTCAACAGTTTTAGGTTCCATTTGATAGAGAAAACAAGAATACAAACACTCATTTGCATATGCATTTCTTGTTTGAACTTTTGAAGATGGATTTCCAATAATCAGTTCTCTGGGATGATCTCTTGACCATATATTCTTGCTTCTGGTCCTTTCCCTTCTTGGACTATTACTTGTTCCCCCTAAGTCATTGCTTGGACTTCCTTCTAAATCTCCCCCTTGATTTGAGCTAGCATCAGGTGACAAAGCATTCCTTGAGGTGTTGTCCCCTGATGCTCCATTCTGCCCTGAGGAAGGAATCTCCCCTGAAGCTTCAACTTGATTTCTCCTTTCATTTTCTCCTAAAGGAGCTTTAACATTTGAACTTGGAATGAAAGGAATTTCTCTATGAGAACCATTATCAACCTCATCATCATCACCTTCATCAAGATCCTCATTCTCAAACCTTAGAACATCATGGAAACCTTCATCTTGAAGTTCAGCCATTATATGATCATCAAAAGATACATGAATAGATTCCACTACTATATGCAGTCTGAAAATATAAACTCTATACGCTTTAGAGGTTAGGGAATACCTAAGAAAGATTCCCTCATCAGCCTTAGAGTCAAACTTTCCAGTTTTCTCACCAATATTCCTTAGCACATAACACTTGCATCCAAACACATGCAAAAACTTGATATTTGGCTTCCTTCCATTCATGAGCTCATAGGGAGTCTTTCCATAAGCTTTTGTGATTAAAGATCTGTTCTGGGTCAAGCATGCAGTCATAATAGCTTCAGCCCAGAAATATGTTGGGATTTTTGCTTCACACGATATAGTTCTAGCTGCTTCAATCAATGTCCTATTCTTTCTCTCCACAACTCCATTTTGTTGAGGAGTTCTTAAAGCTGCAAACTCATGCTTTATCCCTTCTTCAGAACACAACTCTTTGACTAAAGATTCTTAAACACAGTGCCATTGTCACTTCTAAAGCATTTTACCTTCAACCCAGATTCAGTTTGAACCTGCTTCACAAACTCAATTAATTGTTGTGCAACCTCATCCTTTGAATGCTCAAACTTCACCCAAGTATATCTTGTGAATTCATCAACCAAAACCAAGTAATACATTTTCTTTCCAACAGACATTACATTCACAGGACCAAATAAATCCATGTGAAGTAACTCAATTGGCTTCTTTGCACTGAATCCAACCTTACTGAGAAATGAAGTCTTCTTTTGCTTTCCTTGCTGACAAGCTCCACAAAAACTATCTTGACAAAATTCCAGCTGAGGAATTCCAGAAACTCTATCCCTTTTGACCAAAGCATTTATTGACTTGAAATTCATATGAGATAGCTTCGTATGCTAAATCCAACTGTCTTCAGATGAAGCTTTACTATACAAACAAGTTTCCCCATTTGCAGAATCCAAATCAGCTACATAAATATTGCCCTTTCTCACACCTGAAAGAATTTCTTTGCCACTCCCCTGATCCTTTATTTTGAAACCATCACTTATGAACACAGTCAGGTAACCTTTGTCTCCTAGTTGACTTACACTAATCAAGTTATGCTTAAGACCATCAACAAGAGCTACACCTTCAAAACACACATCTCCAATAGCCACCATACCATAACCAAGAGTAAACCCTTTGATGTCATCCCCAAAAGAAATGATAGGACCATCTTCTTCAAAGAAATCCAACAAAATAGATTTAACCCCAGTCATATGCCTTGAGTAACCACTATCCACGATCCATAAGTGGTTACTCTTGGCCTTTGCCTGCAAAAAGGATTAAGTCTTCTTAGGCACCCAAACTTGTTTGGATAACAAAGATTTAACTACAGGATTTGATATGGCAATTTTAATAGTATCAGGGGAGAGATCCTTATCATTTTTTATTGTGATATCTTTCTTAATTCTCCTAGATTTAGGAGCTACTATGTTCTTAGGTTGTGTGTGATCATTTATCTTTTCTTTCTTAAGAGTATTGATTGCAGATCTGTGATTTTTCTTTGCATCAATATTCTTAGGACATTTAAAGGATAAGTGATTATCACATCCACAATTCCAACAAGTCTTTCTAAGAGCATTTGGAATAAGAGCATAGTTATTATGTTTGTTAATTCCACTTTTACCATTTCTAAATCTTTTTCCTTTTGACTTGTTAGAACTGGATTCAGTTGACTCAACTTTGCTTTCAACTTTAGAGTCCTCACCTGAAGATAAATCATCTAATGTACTTGTTTTCTCACATGTACTTGAACAATCAGAGAAGATTGAATCTCCCTCCAGCTTATCACAATCAAAAGTTTTGATTCCTCCACAATCCTTATATTCCTTGTTTTTAGAGTTATAAGGATCTTCAGAATTTGTGGAGCAAGATCCAACCTCATGTGTTGAGTTAACAAATACACTAGACATCTTAGGATATCCAAACTCTCCAATTTCCTTGGTTTTAGTAGTTGAAAAGGTTTTGTAGCCAATTCCATTGGATCTGGATTTAATGAGACCTTTGTTTTGATTCACAACTATTCTTGAAGAATTGAACCATTCATTGGTTATTTCCTTTTCTTTTTCATATTTTTCTTTAAACCATAGTTCTCTTTATTCAGAACATTTTAATTTATTTTTCAATAAAACCATTTAATTTTCAAGTTCTGAATAGCTCATTAGTTTTTCTTCAAGAAGATTGTTAATCCCAACAAGATCATCATTAACATGTTGAACTCTCTCAGTCTCAGCTAAGTCATTCTTTAAGGTTTTATATAAATCATTGATTTCTCTTGACATCTCTTTAATAGTTATTAAGAAATCAGACTTAGTCATATCTGGGGAAATGTCAAGTTGTACCTTATTGGTTGAGTTTTCCTCTGTAGCCATCATTGCAAGGTTGGTGAACTCCATTCTTGGCTCCTCTTCATAATCACTTTCGGCCCAATCCTTACCTTCAGCACTAAGAGCCTTCCCTTTCTTCTTGGAGTTAAGCAAAGTAAAGTACTTCTTCTTATAATAATCAGCATCATTGGATTAGCCTTTACCCTTAGAGGTTTCCTTTGATTTACACTCATTTGCAAAATGGCCCAGAATATTACACTTGTAACACTTAATCTTTGACTTGTCAATCATGTTTTTGTTGTCACCTGATCTCTTCACAAAGGGCTTCTTTGCTCCCATTGGTTTCCTCAGCTTCAGTCTTGAGAATCTTCTAGCCAAATATGCAACAAACTCATCATCCATCCCTTCAGGCTCACCTGCAGTATAAGATTCAGAATCACTCCTTACATCTTCATCATCTTCCTCCCCTGACTCATCTTGCTCTTTTTCCCCTGATGGATTGTTCATCAGTGAACTAGGTTCCAGATGTGGCTTGTACTTTCTTTGAGCCATTAGAGCGACATATTTGATTTTCCTTGAGTCACTCATCATCTCTTGCTTCTGCTTCATCTCCATTTCATAGGTTTGGATATTTCCATACAAATCCTCAAGAGACATCACTTTTAAATCTCTTGCTTCTCTTATAGCTAGGATTTTAGCTTCCCATCCAGGAGGAAGAGCTCTCATGAATTTTTTGTTGATATCTTTCTTCTCATACACCTTTCCATGAGCTTTTAGATCATTGATCAATTTGTTGAACCTGTTGAAGATATCACCAAGAGTTTCACCACTCTTGTGCAAAAACCACTCATAGCTTTGAATCAACATCTGAAGCTTGTTTTCTTTAACAGCTGCAGTACCATCATCACCTCAATGGTATCCCAAACTTCTTTAGATGTTGTGAGATTCAAAACATTATTTAGCATATCATCATCTAACCCTTTGTAGAGAATAGCAATGATTTTCTTATCCTTCTTCACTTTCTCTCTCTCTCTTTAGCAGTCATCTATTCTCTAGTCTTCACCACCAAGTGTTGAGGGATTGTTCTTCCTTCAACAACTTGTTCTAAGACTAGCTTCTTTGGGACTTCAGACCCATTCTCCAGATAATTGAGATAATCATCATCAATAGAAGAGAGATGGATTAACATCCTTTACTTCCAGAAAAAATACTTTCCTTTCTCAAGGAAAGGAACCTTGTTGTTGTATGAAGACATCTTCAAGATCTTTTCATGCTTTTACTTCAGCCTTCTGCTCTGATACCAATTGTTAAATACAATATGTCTTACTTGAGAATTAGAGAAGGGGTGAATATAATTCTCTATAACTTTTTATGATTTTCTTAATAAAAAACAAACAATCAAAATAAGAAAATGAAGAAAACCCGAAATAAGATGCATAAATTAAACAAACACCAAAATTATCAAAGCTTAACTTTCATTAAAACTTTGAAAAAAATTCTAGAGACAGCAAACTTGCTTCCCTAGCTACAATATATCTCTCAAAAAGAAATAGCTACAAACTCTCAGTAAAATCTTACGAATCTTCTCTCTCTCTTCTCAAGATTCACACAATTAAATTACAGAAAAAATTCACACATTTTTCAAGGTACAAGATGTCTATTTATACTGAAGAACTAAAGCTATAAAAGTCCCCTAATATGTTGTGCAGATTACCAAAATGTCCTCCAATTTTGTCTTCTTGTATGGACCACATGATGGTGACAAACTGCACTCCATATCCTTCAATTCCTCATTTGGTTAAGCACAAAATGACACCTGTACTATGGACCACCAGCATCCTTCCAAATTCTGCAATTGCTCCAACAGAATTGATGCTCCCTTTTCATCAGATCAAATCATGATGCTACAGTTGGCAATGTCTCCAAGTCCCCTGAAGATAAAACTCTACCGATGATAGACTTGGCTCCCCTTATCAAAATACTTGTAACCTGATGCATAAACTCCCATGAGGTACATTTGTCCCCTGAGGTATAGAAACTCACCTGATGAGCAATTCTCCACTAATGCCTTGAATTGTCCCCTGATGCTTTATTTTTACCTGATGGTATCTCCCCTGATGGGTAGATTTTCTCCAACTTGCAACTTTTATTCTATCTATTTGCTCTTTTATAAACTATACAAATATTGAGCAATTGTATTCTATATCATCATCATCAGACTAACATTATTCCTAACACAAATAAAACTGAAAACTCTGAAATAATAAATAACCTCCAAAGGTATAAAAACCATATAATACTACAAATCCGGAATTTATGAAATAACTAAATAATGTCTAGAAATATGAAAGTTCGAGTCTTCCTAAGCTACTAAGGAGCATAAGGTATCTCTCCATCACATAGCCCCTGAATTTATGAAATAACTAAATAATGTCTAGAAATATGAAAGTTCGAGTCTTCCTAAGCTACTAAGGAGCATAAGGTATCTCTCCATCACACATCCCCTGAATCCCCTTGAGTACCTGCCAGAAGAAGAATATGGCATGAACCAAATGCCCAGTACGGATATAGAGTACAAATAATAACCATGTGAGAAGGGAAATATGCATATGTGGAACAACGTAACATCACATGGCTTACAACAATAAATAAGGTTGAAACGACGAGGGGTTGGGATACACAAATTTATACCGAGCTCAAACAAACATATAATCAATACACACATCCTAGGAGACATCCTAGGGATCCTGATGTGTGTAACCGAAACGGGTAGGTATATGGCATATACAACACTAGCCGTTAAATATCAAATCATCTCATATCATATCAAAACTGGATCGACCCACGTATCCTAAAAATAATATCAAATGGCCAAAGCTCGCCCCCTGAGCATATAAAACCGAAGGATACGCCGTGACTGATCACACTGGCACGAGAGTGTCATGTCATAGATGCCGCCATGACATGGTTGTAGTACCCCTACAGCTGGTTAACTCGGTATAGTAATGGGTTCAAACAAATACTCATATATTAAGAATATATTCTCAAATTCACAAAACCCGAATCATTATCAAAACAATAAAACTGAGATACTGAATAGGAAATTAAAATGAACTGATATTCCAATAAAACTGTCGAATTGAGAATATAAAACGAATGGAAATGAAATAAAATATTTCTGAGAGAGAGTAAATGAAATCCATATTCCCTAACAATCGGAGTAACGCAGAAGAAGACGAAAATCCGTACCTTAATACGAGTATAGCACAACCTTATCACTCACACAAACCAACACGTTAAATCCCCGCTCCACGATATGATTATATGAGAAATTTTAGAAAATTTTAGAATAAATTTCACATTTAATAATTTAATATTATTTATTGAAATTATAATAATTATAGATTATGTTGATTCTGTTATTAAAGCAAAGATATATTGCTTTCAAGTATCAAGTGCTTAAAGGCAACAATGAATTTGAAAAGATAGAATTAATTATTTATTATAATTATTAAACTAAGTATAATTTAATTATTTATCTTTTCCCAATATGATTTTTACACGAAGTGGAAGCAGATAATATTTTATGTCTAATCTATCCACATATTTCCCTTCTTTCTTTTCTTTGTTTACTGTTTCTGTTATTGATATTTTGATTAGGGAAATGCTAAATCCAGAGCACTAATTTTATTTCCAGAGCAGAACCATGTGAAATTACTAATATATCGCCGCACAGTAGACACATCACCCCCTGTTGTTTGTGTTTACAAGGGTATTTCTGTCATTTTGAAAAAATTTGCTCTTGAAGTAAAAAACTAGATTTGGAATTAACATTTCCCTTTTGATTAATGTCAAGGAGCATTTCTTTTAGGCCATTCCAAGGCCTTGTGTTTGTGCCGCACACACACACACCTCAAATTTGGGTGAAACCAACTCAGCTTTCAACTAAACACTAATTAAATTATTCTTTATTTATCAAAACAAATATGAATTTAAGATTAAAGCACACCCATAGTATAAATCTCGCACTTTTACACTATCCATCTTTATATTATTAATTTTAACAATGATTATTTCTTTTAATTTTCTTTAACAAATTATTATTAATTACGTAGTTTGCATAAATCTTTAGTTTATCAAAAGCAACAATTTAAATTTTAGATATATATAACTATCAGTTTCAGATTATCCCAAACGTGCTTTCGAGAATACAAAACTCAATCAAAACTATACTGAAACTTACTTGTGTTATGAGGTTTAGAAAATTGTATTAGGCTTTCGGAACAACTTGGCCACACCTTCTCGTTCTTCTCCGATGCAGCGCTCTTTCAATCTAATTCTCTTAAATATTTTAGGATTTTAAGTTGTTAAATATTCTTATATTTATAGGTGTATTAATTGGATGTGTGTTAGAAATTTAGAATTAGGAGTCTTCAAAAAATTTATTCAATTAAACTTTCTTATCGTATTAATAGGATTATTATTATTATTATTTCATATTTATTGTTAATAGTTAAATTATTATTAATTTTTATTAATTTAGAATATTTATTATTATTATTTTATATTCTGGATATTACACTCCCAGTGGGACTACCCACCGATTTTTCAGATTTTTTCCGGAGCATGCTCGTGGAGTTTTAAAGACGAGGTAAGCCGATTTCTGCATGTAACAGTATATATCTAATATTATTAGGTTTTGTTAACAACTTAGAAGTCTTATCTAAATTGATAAATTCATCAAAAAGTAATATTATAAAAATATACAGCTACAAAATTTAAAACTTTCAACATAAAATTATATGAAATTTAATTATTTAATTATATAAATTCAAAACCCACAACTTCCTCTTTCACTACAAATGATAATGCGGTGAGAGCAAAAAGGAAGTTTATAGTTGACTCAGACACTGTGGTCATCAAAAAGCACAGCAGGTGAGGGAGAAACAAGGGAAACTCCAATTTGTAAGGGAGAGGAAGCACAAACATCTATTCCATCACCTCCCAAGAAAAGAGTTAAAAGGGCTGCAAAGAAAAAAGTGTCTAGGTCTAAGAAACCACACTTGAGTGCACACACAGACACAACACACACATCTCCTATTCATGAGACTCATTCTCCTTCTTCTGAGCCTCGGTCCCCTATTTCCATTGAGCCAATAGCAGTCATTCACCAAGTATTGAAATACCTACATTTGTTGATCCTCATTCCACCCCTTCTAATGAGGAGCCAAAAATCACCACAAATCCTAGTGAAGGTGATGAGAGGAATCATGATTATTATAATCATGATTCACACTTGTTCAATGATCCTTTTGAGGTAAAGTCATATTTAGTCACTGAAACTTTTTCTTCAGTGACTTCATCTTAATATGATCATCTTTTCCATGACATATTTGATTCTAACCCACATTTAGCCTCAGCTCATGAGACTTTAAGCAAGCTTTTTCAATCTTTTGATTCCTCAAATGCTCATTCATCACAAGAGGAACCTTATTCAGTGACTTGCCTTCCAAGGGTGCTCTTCAAGCCTATTGTTGTCTCACTCAACTCACTGAATCAGTCTCGTCACCTATTTTCACTGACTCCACCATTATCTATTCATCACCAATCAATAAATCTACTATATCTTCTCCTCTCACTGCAATGACTGACTTGAGCTTTGTCAACACTACCCCTGTGGTGTCTACCCCAATGACAAGTGCTCAAGAACCTACAGTCACTGCAGTTACCATCTCCCATACAGTTTATTCTTCAACTTCTCTTTCTTCTAATTTTGAACCTACATCCACCTTACCTACACCACTCATTCCAAATATTATCCCACCTTCACCAATTCTACTCTCTATGGAAGCCATTGTCCCAAGGCTTTCTAGAATAGAAGATGATGTTAGTGCTTTGAAGAAGGACATGGCTGGGGTTCAATCTGATATGGCCTCAGTCAAGTCAAATGTTGAAGACATCAAGGATCTTCTTCTGCAAGTCCTCTTTCTCCCTGCCTTTTCCAAGTGCAATGACGATGTCAAAAGGGGGGAGGGGAGAGGAGAGATGAAGAGGATGAAGATGGATGAGCTTTCCAAGGAGGAGACAAGGTTGCTGTTCTCTTAGGAGGAGGGAATAAGGCTGCTGGCAATGAAGGTGCACCAACAACTACTTCTTCACTTGAGCCTAAGAGTGACAATGAAGGTAGGAGTGATAAGGGTGGAAAGACTGCAGTTCTTCTTCAAGATCTATCAGTTTCAGTGACTTGCCAGACTTCAGTTTCAGTGACAGCTATGGATTTCTTAGTTGCACTGACAGACTCAGTTCAAGCTCAAGCTTAGGAATCAGTCACTTTTGGTCCTTGGTTGCCTCCATATATTCCAGTCACTGAACAAGAGCCAAGCAATGCCCTATGCTACTGGTTGCAGCCATATAACAGGTATGCTATGGAAGCCACAACTCATCCAGTTCATTGGTGGAAAAAGAAAGCATCAGTTATTGGCTATAAACCAAGGAGCAATATTTTGAACTGGAGATGGAATTCAAGGGATGCTGAAGTCATACATCTGAAAGAAAAGCCCAAACCTATGATCTTTGAAGCCAATAACAATTAGATGAAAGTAATGCAAGATTTTATGAAGGTTGCATTTAATGTGATGGCAAGACACAGAGATGACTTTGAATTGATTGCTCTACAAGACCAAGAGATGCTAATGCAATAGGAAGATCCAGAGTAAATCAAGTTAACTCAGGAGTTCTTTGAGAAGAGAGAAGAAAAGCATGCTAAAAGAATTGCTTTGAAAAACTTCAAAACTCTTTAAGCTGCAATAAAAGAAGTAGACATAGATGTGTGCTCAATGATAAACATTGATCAGAAGTACTTATCCAAGACCAACATATCAAAGCTGGAAAAGATAAGGTTAAGGCTAAAGACTGAAGCTGAAGCACTTGATCATTTCAGCTCTCAAGCTCAAGAAAAGAAAAGGAAAGATGATCAAGTCACTGAATCATCTCAAGTCACTGCAACCTCTGACTTTGCTCAAGTTGCCAGTTCTGCCATTTCTACAGTGACTTCTGGTGAAGATATTTCCTCTTCTCAGTCTGCAGTTTCTCCAACTCCTTCAATGAGAAGTTCTTCAGTGACTCAAGCAAGTGAAAGAAAGATGTCACCACACCAGGCTGAATTGATAAGAAAAGAGAAAGAAGAAAAATTCTTCAAGTCAATCCAATCAGTGAAAGTGACCATCCAATGCCAGGAAACCATTCTTGATCTGCTCAACTGTCAGAGGAAGCACAAAATTTAGAGTTTATGTATGGGTGAAGACTTTGGACAAGACAAAGTTGCTTAGGCTCAAAGGTTTGCTAGTCTTAAATCATAAGCTATATCTGGACTTTAAGAAGGAAATTGATGAGTATATTGAAAGGCTGGAGAAAGAAAAATTTAAGAAGGACGTATTTAAAGCAAAATTGAACTTGGCAGCTCAGACTATAGAATGGATCAAGGATGATGGAATTGTGGTGAAAGAGGACTACAAAAAGAGGAGAGGAACTAACTCTGTCCAACAACTTGAATTTCTTGTAAATGTACTTTCTGGAAGGAAGAAGTTTGAGTACCTTCAAATGCTGCTCCTGGGGTAAAGTGATCTCAAAAGCATAAAGGAGAAAGAAGTAATAAATCTTCCAGTTAGAAAAGATGTTGGGATTGAAGTGACATGACATTAAGACAAATCTGGAGTGGACATGGAAAGAAAAGCTAAGGAATGGAAGGAGACTCTACCAAAAGCCTCTGAAGGTTTGGAGCCTTGGCCAGTAAGATCTAAGTCTTAGAGACTTGTCTTGGTTGCAGTTCATCCTCTCACTGCAAGCTGATCTCAAAGGCTTAGAGCCTTAGGTCAGTGATTTTATCCCTTGTACAAGTTAAATTCACTACATGTTTTTATTTCTTGTATTTAGCAT
>JAUEJK010130667.1:0-11247 GCA_032274865.1 Eryngium alpinum | reverse complement strand
AAATGGATTATGTCAAGAATATGATATCGATTTACCATTTTCAGAACAGTACCATATTTAAACATGGAACTTTAAATTTTGATTTTATTTTCTGATATAATAACTTTGTTAACAATTTCTAACATGAATTCACACTTTAGTGCAAGAAATAAGGCCTTAATATATAACTTAAGAGCGATCAATAAATATACAACTTACTAAAATAAAGATGAATAAACTCACTATTCCTCGTTCAAATGTGTCAATATAATAGATTCTCTTCTGGAGTCCTTTATGGGTGTTTAGTTCGGAAAATTTATATATCAGCTATGGTATTAGTTTGGAATGGATTAACCCGATACATATGTATGATTGAGAAAATTATGATTCTCAAACTCATACCTCATACCCTAAGGTATGGGTTTTTCATACCGAAGGGGTGTGGTGGTTATGAATTTCATTCTCGTGGAATAAAAAATAACTTACAAATTGATTCTTTTAAAACTTCATTAATTCTAATAAAATAAAATTAAAATTATTTATTAATTTTAATAAAATAATATTTAATTTTATATTAATTCCAGTAACATAATACTTATTTATTAAAATAATCTTTATATATTTATTAATATTAATAAGATATTATATGATGTTTATTAATTTTATTTAATTATTACAAAAAATACATAAAATATATAAAGTTGAACAATTTTTTATTTAATAATTATTTAATAAAAACTATATATATTTTAATATTTATTAAAAGAGAAAATGATATTTAATTTCACATAATCAAAAAATTCACTATTCATTATTTTTAAAGAAAATAATATTTAAAATTAATTGTTTTTATTAAAATGAATTTTATATTATTTAATTTTCATTCCAGAATTAAACTAAACACATAGAATCAGGAATGAATTTCCATACCCATATCCATATCACCTTAGTATAATTCCTGATTCCAAACGAATATAAAATTATAAATTAAATGAGGCCTTAAAGATCTAATTGTACCTGTGAATACCGCAAGCTGAGAAGTATTTCGTATAGCTTTCATTTTGTATAAAGAATACCATTTCTTTAATAATTTTCTAATTTAAGTTTTAAATTATAATAAATATAAAAATATAAGGTTAGATTAACTAAACCATAAAATTTTAGTTACACCATTTATCAAAACATAAGGTTGAGAGAATGATTTGTTGATTTTCATAATGCTCAAGAATGAAGCTACGTATGTGTGTGAATGAATCTCCAGCTATCTTGGAGAAGAAGACAATGGAAGGAAGAGAGAGAAAGAAAATGATTAGCTAATCATTACTGTAAGAAGTTGTTACAAAGATTTGATTACAATCATTACTTAATCAACTCACTAATAATTCTGTTACATGTATATATATACAAGTTAGTGGAAAGTCCAGCTGGACTCCACTCAAAATATCACTAGCTCATTTCTACAAAACTAAGGGAGTGTTTGGTTGAAAGGTAAAAGCAACTTGTGGTTTATTTATTTCTTCAAACTCATTCCTTTGCAACATGTAGCTATGCCTCCATCACAATTTTCTTCACTATATTCATTAGCCCCCCTTTGAACAGGTATACTATTATACCCCCCCCCCCCCACCCCCACAAATTGGAGAAGAAGTAGCCAGAATTCCCAATTTGTTTGCACAACTCCAATGCAAAAATTTACTAAGTCCCTTAGTGAACAAATCAGCAAGATTATCCTTCCTTGAAATCTAGAAAACCTAAAGCAATCCACACTGAATCTTTTCTCTAATAAAGTGGTCGTCTATCTATATGTGCTTTGTTCTTGCATGATAAACTGGATTAGCAATCAAGTCTATGGCAGATTTGTTATCACAGAAAAATAGAACTGGAGTAGCTGGCATTAGTTGCAATTCAAGTAGTAAGTTTTTGAGCCACATCACCTCACAAGATGCATCAGCTAAGGCTCTATACTCAGCCTCAGCACTACTCCTTGATGTTACTGATTGTTTCTTGGATCTCCAGGAGATAACAACTGGACCAAGTAGAAAACTATAACCTCCAACACTTCTTCTATCAGCAGCATTGCCACCCCAATCACTATCACTATATGCTTTTAAAACAAGATCATTTTGTGCTGGAAAGAACAATCCATGTAGAATGATACACTTAAGATACCCGAGCACTCTTGTAGCAGCATCCATATGTAGCTTTCTAGGAGCATGCATGAACTCACTTAACATTTGAACAAAATAGGCTATATCTGGCCTTGATGAAGTAAGGTATAACAATTTCCCAACAATAGTTCTATATGCAGTAACATCATCTAATAAATCTTCAGATTTATAGTTGTCATGCAGTTTTAGATGAGGATCTATAGGAACTGATAGAGGTTTCCAATTCATCATACCAACTGATTGAAGTAGATCAGTAATAAACTTTTGTTGACTTAAAAAGATACCTTTGCTATCTCTATGAACCTCCAATCCCAGGTAGTATTTGATGCTGAACTTCTCATCTAGCTTTCTCTTTAATGATTGAATAGTATTCATGTCATTTCCTGAGATCAAAATGTCATCTACATACACCACAACTGCAACAAAAATATCACCATGCTTGAGAGTAAACAAAGAATAATCCAACATTGATTGTTTATAACCAATTTCCAAGAGAAAGGAAGTAAGCTTGACAAACCATTGCCTTGAAGCTTGTTTTAAATCATAAAGGGACTTATTCAGTTTACAAACTAAACCAGGAGGACATTTGTATCCCAATGGAATCTGCATATATACTTCTTGCAAATCTCCATGGAGAAATGCATTGTTAACATCTAACTGCTCAATGAACCGTCCTTTAGCTGCTGCAATAGCTAATAAACTTCTAACAGTTACCATTTTAACCACAGGTGCAATTGTATCATGATAATCAATTCCAATTGACTGTGTATACCCCTTCGCAACTAATCTTGCTTTATACCTATCTATTTCTCCATTAGGTAGGTATTTAACTTTGAAAACCCATTTGCATCCAACAATTTTCTTATCATGAGGAAGAGATACTAATGACCAAGTATGGTTTGATTCTAATGCAGTCAATTCCTTCTGCATAGCTTCAATCCATTTTGGATCATGTACTGCTTGATGATAATGTGAGGGTTCAACAACTAAATTAGCATAAGCTAAGAATGTTTGGTTTACATGATCAAATGTGTAATGAGAAAGTTGTAGATCAAAGTTATTTAAAGAAGAAGAATTAACTAAATTACTATGAGAAGCATTAAGAAGAACATAGTCTTTCCACCAGACTGGTCTATCCTTTTGTCTAGTAGATTGTCTAGTGGGAAGAGTGGAGATAGAATCTGATGATGAATGAGTACTAGAAGGAGACTGCATAGGAGAAGAATGAGTGGACTGTATAGGAGATTGTGAAGGAGATTAGGACTCTATGGAAGGTTGTGGAGACTGTATAAAGTCATAAGGATCATGAGATGAAGGATTAGTGTTAGATAACCAGTTAAGAAAAGTGTAAGAATTAGTAGGAGCATGAACATTGGTTTGATGACTTGGGGAATTGTTTAGATGATAAGGAAAAATATGTTCATGAAATTTCACATACTAACAAAAATGGAATGGTTATCTAATCTCAAAAGTTTATAACCTTTCTGTGAAGATGGATATCCAATAAAAACACGTTGTACAGCTCTTGGGACAAATTTATCAGTGGAGTGAACTGAAGCATAGCAAAGACAACCAAATGCCTTAAGAAAAGTGTAATCTGGTTGTTTATGATACAATATCTCATATGGGGTTCTGTAATGAAGGACTGGAGTTGGAAGAATATTAAAAAGGTGTGTAGAAGTCAAAATACACCCCCCCAATATTTATAGGGCAAACCAGATTGAAATCTTAAGGATCTTGAGATTTCAAGTAGATGTTTGTGCTTTCTTTCCACTCTAGCATTTTGCTGAGGGGTTTGTGTACATGAAGTTTGATGTTTAATCCCAAGATTAGCAAGAAAAGGCTTCATATGTTGGTTTAGAAACTCACTACCATTGTCAGTTCTGATAGTTTATATAGAAGTATGAAAATGATTTGAAATATAGGAAGTAAATGCTTTGAACAGTTGGAAAACATCTTGCTTACTTGACATGAGAAATGTCGAAGTAACTATAGAATGATCATCTACTAATGTAAAGAAATATTTATATCAAGTAGTAGTAGCAATATGATATGGCCCCCAAATATCCATATGCACAAGAGAAAATATAACATTTGCATAAGAATCACTTTGCTTTGGGAAAGATAACATTGTTTGTTTAGAATAAGGACAAACTGGACAATCTTTATTACAAATCATAGGTTTAACAATGCCTGGAACATGCTCCAAGACATTGTTAGAAGTATGACCTAGTCTCAAATGCCATTGTTTGGACAAAGTACTATCAGAAACATTTGAAACAAAACAAGAAGGAAAAGATACAGTTGGAATAGTTGAAGTTGATGTAACATTGTGTGAAGAAATGGCTGGAGTGGATGTGGAAGTTGAAGTAGCTTGGAAAGGTTGAGAGAAGTAGTACAATCCTCATTGCTCAGCACAAGTTGCTAGAGTTTTCAACTGGTCCTGGTCCTAGAATATACATTGATCAGAAGTGAATGTAACAATACATTTGGAATCAGAAGTTGCCTTGCTTACAGATAAGAGATTACAATTAAATTTAGGAACTAAAAGGACATTATAAAGGACTAGATGAGGACTAAGTTTGACATCTCCAAACTATTTTACAAGAATGGTTTGACTGTTTGGTAAAGCAACATGAAAAGAGGTAGATATAGGTTTCACATTCATCATCAATTGCCTATCACAACACATGTGCTTAGAGGCACCAGTATCAATAATCCAAAATGATTTCAAGCTAATAGGAGTAAAAGACAACATAGAATAAGCCAAACCTGTCATTGTATAAATGTGATCCTCAGGAGTATTGCAGTTATTCTCTTTAGTTTGCATCATCATGGCCATCATTTGATTCATCTGTGCTACTTGTTGCTCTAATTGAATGATGACTGAGATTCCTTTGTATTCTCATTTGCTCCATGATGATTTCCCAAGATGCTTCCAGTCTACATAGCTGCATTTGCAGTAGCACTTGCACTTGTATTTCCTTGAGGCCTGAAACCTTGATTTCCATTGTTGTTATTGTTGTATTTTCCTCTTCCTCTACCTATTGGAGGATAGCCTATTATTTTGAAACAGTTCTCCTTGACATGACATTCCTTATGACAGTAAGAACACTTCAATTGAGATTTTCTTGGGGCACCATAATGATCTCCAGCATTGGCAACATTATTATTTCCATTCTTGTTGTAATTACTGTTTCCAGCATAAGAATTTTGTTGCTGATCGAGTACCTTGTTTTGCATTCACCACCAAAGCACTAGCTATATTAGTCCCTTGCCTTTGTTTCTCCTTTTGTTTCACAAGTGAATATGCCTGATTCACAGATGGCAATGGATTCATCATCAAGATTTGGCCTCTAGCTGCAGCAAAATTATCATTAAGCCCCATAAGAAATTGTAATAACTTCTTCCTTTGGTCTCTCTCTTCTTGCAGTTTGTGAGCTTCACAATGACAATCACACTTGCACAAGATAAAAGGTTCAAAAGCACCATATTCATCCCACAAGTTCTTCATCTTATGGTAATAGAATTCTACTGATTTATCCCCTTGCTCTAAGGCATGTAAGTCCTTCACTATTTGATAAACTCTATGTCCATCAATGCTTGAAAACTGATCATGTAATTCCTCCCAAATTTCCTTAGCAGAGTTAACAGAATCCATTCCATTACTCATGTCATCTGATACTGTGTTTAAAATTCAACTAATCACCATATCATTAACTCTTTCCCATTGATTCTTAAGAGGTGAATCACTATCAGGTTTAGGATAGGATCCATCAATAATTCCTAGCTTGTTTTTGGCTGACAAAGCTATACTAATGGATCTCTTCCATGGTCCAAAATTTTCTGTTCCAGTCAACTTCTTAGAAATCAAGATCAAACGAGGATGATCTATGTTTTGAAGAAACAATGGATGAAGATTAGATGTAACTGGAAACCTGTTTCATTGTTAGGGTTTCCAATCTCTTTTTCCTCAACAACTATGTTATTCTGATTGTTAGTTCCAGCACCACTAGCTACTATATTTGCAAATGTTCTAACCATTTTCGATTTAGAAAACTAAAAAAAAATTGTTTGAGATTAAACAGCAGAAAATCTGAGATTAATTGTCCAAATCGAAGCTCCAAATTCACCAGCAATCTCAACTTATATCAGTCTCTAACATATACCAGTAGAATAAGAGAAAAAGATTGAAATCTTACTAGTTTGATTCAGAAAAATGAAGAACCTTAGCTTTGATGAAGAATCCTAGCTTTGATGTATAAGAATCCAGTTTTAAACACCATGTCTGAACTCTACATTCAATATACAGCTCTGATACCATGTTGATTTTCATAATGCTCAAGAATGAAGCTACGTATGTGTGTGAATGAATCTCCAGCTATCTTGGAGAAGAAGACAATGGAAGGAAGAGAAAGAAAGAAAATAATTAACTAATCAATACTGCAAAAAGTTGTTACAAAGATTTGATTACAATCATTACTTAATTAACTCACTAATAATTCTATTATATGTATATATATACAAGTCAGTGGAAAGTCCAGCTGGACTCCACTCAAAATATCACTAGCTCATTTCTATAAAACTAAGGGAGTGTTTGGTTGAAATGTAAAAGCAACTTGTAATTTATTTCTTTCTTCAAACTCATTCCTTTGCAACATGTAGCTAGCTATGCCTCCATCACAATTCTCTTCATTATATTCATTATGATTAGTGGTTTGGTTGTAAATGACCCGTTGTTTATTGACCCTGAGATTACAAGTTTGATTTTCGATCTCCTGGAAACTTATATACGTGTTCCCCTTAGGAGGCTTACACGGTCTATATAAGTCATTATTATCGGATCATATCTATATAAAATGACCAAAATATCCTGACTACACAGATACCCAAAGGTTTGAGCAGAAGTATTGATTTTACAGGAATTAATAGTTGGTCTTATCTCAAAAAGTGCTATACAACTCTAGAAGTCGGTAGCATTTTAGTATTTGCAATTGTTATTGCAGGTACATCTTAAAAATATAGTTTTCGGAAATTAATGCTCCCTCTAATTTTTTTTTATAAGATGTTATTAATTTTAATACGTATTTTTAGAAACTTTGATCATATAATTAGAAATATTATTTTTTTAAATTTTTTTTAAATAAAAGTTTAAATTTTTATTAAAAAAAAAATTAAAAAATAATATTTTTAGTTATACGGTCAAAACACCTAAAAATAGGTGCTGCCGTTTGACCTAAAAATAGGTGCTGAAGTCAATGGCATCTTATATATAAAAAAGACAAGAGGTAGTAGCTTTTTTTCTTGAGATTCTGAATTAGGAGGCCATCTAGGGTTTCTCCTTCCACACACTTTCTCTTTATGGACTCTGCAACTACAAAATAGGGTTGTAGCCTCCATATCTATCAGTGTTTTTTTTCCCTCAAAACTCTCCGGATGAAAATATATTTGCACACCATCTCTTTCCAGATTCTGGTATGCTTCTGCTGCTTAATTTTGTACTCGTATTAATTACTACCATTCATGTATGCATACTTAAAATAGGGTTTGTTATTTTTGGTTTCTATATATCATGCTGCATACATGAGACTAATCTCACAAGTTGGACTTCTTGTGTTTATTATATTTGGTAGAGATTACAACAACTATTTTAATTTTATAGTTATCTAACTGTTTATATTTATCCTCTAGGATAAACTGTACAATAAATCTTATCACTAGTTTAAGTCAAATCAAATATAATCTAGTGGTTAACACGCATGTAGAGTATTATACTAGTACTTATACAATTTAACTTGATTTCCAGTAAGATAAACAAATTCTTGAGTTTTTATAAGGACATGAGATTCAATTCATTGTTTCTTGTTCATGTGCGGGTTTGGCAGCAACCCAGATGAGGAAATCGTATCTTTTTAATTAATTAAGTGGAATTATGTTTCTGATGTAGGTCTGCAAACTGCCAAACTGGGTTCACTGATTTTTATGCAAAAATGGGAGATTTGAGGTCTCAAGAGGGTGTTTGCTGAAAAGTCTGAAAGAGATGTGGCCAACAATACTATGATTTAAGCAAGGCTGCATTGAAGAGGCCTGCAGATGATGTTGTCTCGTGAATCCAAATGATTGATGAATACTGCAAATCAGTGATGCTAATGGATGCTGAGTAGCTGTTCTTCCAGATGGGACAACCTAAGAACTCTATCACATGGAACACTATGATCGCTCGATTGCTTCAGCATAGGGAATTCAGTGGGGCGTTACTGTGTATTTCAGCAAATGCAAGCTGGGAGCGTGAAGGCGACCGAGGTGACAATAGTTTGTAATCTGCATGTGCTCAATTGGAGTCCGGAGATATGGGTGAATAAAATCATGGTTATATTACAGGCACCCATAACAGAGAAAACAAACTAGAAGATTGCCCTTTCCAAGTAGCTCTTATTAAAACATACCAACTCAAACCCCAGACATCCGACTTCTGCTGCAGACAACATTTTTATTGATTAGAACCACCACTGGGAAGTACTAGCCTTGTCCTAGCTATATCGCAAACTTGGAACTTCATCTAAAGAGTCTCAATCATATCCAACATTTCAATACACTCATCTAGGTCAGAGTCACTTCTTAAAACCACCCAATCCTTTTCAATGTCCATGTACTTGATTTGGAATGTTCCGGCTCGTATACCGAATCTCTTTCCAACTTCTACGTACAGTTGAAAGCATCCTCCACATGGATCGAATTTGAACCGGACTGTATCTCCTCTGTAGGTGGCTTTAACCGTAAACTTTAAGCTCCCGTCATTGCTAGTATCAGAAATCTTCTTTCCACCATTAATGTTAAATGTCTCTTGGAAAGAAGATTTCCCGTACTGGCAATGAGGAGAGCTTAAAGATTACTGTGTTAAAGCACCTACAAAGTAGATACAATCGGGTTCAAATTTGATCCTTGTGCAAGATGCTTTCACTATACGTAGAGTTGGAACCAGGTTCAGTATACGAGCCCAAACATTCCAAATCAAGTGCATTGACAATGAAAAGGATTGGGTGGTTTTTAGAAGTGACTTGGACCTAGTTGAGTGTATTTAAATGTTAGATATGACTAAGACTCTTTGGCTGAAGTTCCAAGTTTGTGATATAGTTCGGGACAAAGCTAGTACTTCTCATGGGTGGTTCCGATCAATAAAAATGTTGTCTGCAGCGGATGTCGGATGTTTGGGGTTTGAGTTGGTCTATTTTACTAAGAACTACTTGGAAAGGCCAATTCTTGTAGTTTGTTTTATGTTTTATTATGTGTGCCTGTAATGTTATGTTCTTCTGTAACTGTTTCATATGCTGTTTATCAAGACAATTATGTAAGTTAAGTTGTACTTCTTTTTAGGTTTAAGTTCTTATAGCTGCTTGTTGCTTCTATTTTATTCTATTTAAAAATTTTCTTTTCAGTAATAGGTATTATCATTAAGTTGTCCACACCACAGAGCAGTTCAATACAGCACTATATAATCGTTTATAACTGAAACAGAGGGTTCAACACTTAAGCAGAGGACCGAACGAAATAACATAACATGAAGCTAGAAATTGTCAAACCTTCATATAGTGGTAAACTTTAGGGAACAAGATTCAAGTACCATATCTGTGTACAATCAATAAAACCATCGAGTAAAAAACACTCTTCGGGTTTATAGTACCAACATATTTTGACTCATCACAAGCTATTAGGGTATACTCTCCCTCTTATGTTTATTGAACATAACAATGTTACTCATCGTCTTAGTTATCTTCACTTTCTGCTGCTTATCTGGCATGTTTATTTAGTACAGTTTTCTCCTCTAACAAAAAAGAAACAGGCCCCTTACCATTGTCCTTCCAACTTCTTTTGGGAATTTCTTAGGGGAGCCGCATAGGGACAATCCTTATGCCTTCCTGGAGTCATGTCACAGATCCCAAATGTTATACATGATGAGCTTGTTTGTCTTTGATTATAAGTAGCTTATAAACGAGACATATTTTCTGGCTTATAAATCATTTATAATCAGTTATAAACAACTCCATTTATACTAAAGAATTGATGGCAGTTAATGCCCCTGTTTGTATAAATTTATTTTTAACTTATAAATTAAAATAAGCACTTATTTTAATTTATAAGTTGAAAATCTTAGGTAAATTTTATTTTTTGGGACACAATTTAAACTAGAAGATAGTAGAGTTTTTTTTTTTTTTTTTTAATTTTGCCTAACACTAAAAAAACAAGGTTTTGGTGACAGGTGAACTTGTTATCATTACAAAATAACTTGCCACTGCAGATAGGTACCTATATCTATCGCAAGTTAAATGACGAACTTGTGACCAGTAAATGAATTTATAATAAATTTATTTGTAATGGATAATAATTAATATATGAGGATCTAGTACTTTTTGTTCATCGTAATTAAATCATACCATTGAAGGTGTATTTAGACATTTATAGGAAGGAAAATGAATTTTTTTATACACACTGCGCGATCTAGTTAGCACAGAATAATTTTAATATATTTATGGATTATAGTTAAAATGTTTAATTATTATAAGAAAATGTTCGCAGCTCTGTGCTTCTTTTTTTTATCCTTCTTTGTTGTATATTTTTAATTTTGATTGGACAGTACATCTTTGTTTGACCCTCATTTATTAAAATATATAAGAAAGAATGCATATAAACATAAAAATATTCCTCAGACAAAATGAATATATAGATGCCGTTTGTGTGTATAATATCAATTAATTTATAAATAATAAAAAATAAATATTTTTTATATTATTTTTATAATTATAGTTATCGACTGATTTAATATAAATATAAAGCTAGTTATGAATTTGAATATCCAAATATGAATTTGAATATCGAAACTTAAGGAAATGGGTCAATTTGATAATTAAATCTAAAACAACTAAAAATATCAAGAATTTTTGTTTTACTAAACAAATTACGGTTACTTACTATACAACTACAACTGTCAGTAACCAATTCTCCCAAAACCTTAAGGTGGTAGGAGAAGGCACTTCCAGGATCTTATACTCTTATATGTTAACATTCCCCCTCACTCGAAAGCCCATTTATGGGTTGAAGAGTG